>JAHBMJ010001341.1:20345-27845 GCA_018398765.1 Chromera velia
GGGCGGGACTGAATTCAACATGAAGATGAAATTCAAATTACATTTCTTCTCAAACAATTATCTCTGTGAGAAGGACAAGATAGCCAGGGTCTGATGAGATTTCTGTGCATCTGCTTTCGATCTACACAGACTGAAAAGCAAGTAGGTACACGTTCAATGGCTGTGAGTCTCCTTTGTTGTCGATCGATCTGGAAAAAAATATTTCGTTCTTTGGCATCCCTCAGTTTTTTGGTTGACAATCGGCTTTGCCTATCTGTCTATCAGGCAGCTCGCTGAAAGAAGGAAGGTTTGAAGAGATGAACAAGAAAAAAAGACGCAACCAAAAACAACGTTCGTTGCAACAATTAATGGAGGGCACACTGCATGCATGGCAGAGGCCGGACATGGAGGGAGGGCATGGACCCACACAGACCTGGAGGGATGGAGGGAGAGAGAGGGAGAGAGAAACAAGCAGTCACAGACAGACAGACAGACACAAATAGAGGGAGTGAGAAGGAGGGAGAGGGAGTGACTTGCAGCGGGGTGGCCGAAGCTGCCCAGAATGCGCCCTTCTCTCTCTTGTCCGAAGGATCTCTCTCTCTCTCTCTCTCTCTCTCTCTCGCTCACTCGACTTTGATCTCTCTCTTCAGCCGACACGAAAACTTGAGTGCAGATGTAATAATGATGAGGCATCAACACGAAGGCCCTCTTCCATTCACACCAAAAACCCACTTTTGTCTGTATGAAAGCCCGAAAGCAAATCAGTGCCTACCTCAATTCGCCTCTCGATCTTGCATGCTTGTCGCTGCGGTCCTTCCTTCAAGTCAATAAAGTGGTTTTTCCATATTCCCCGTCTGACTCCGCATTTTTGGAACAAACTCGCTATTGGTCATCCATCCATCCATCCGTCCGGCTTTCTTTCCAATCGATCTCTTCGACTCGGACCTGTGGCTGTGTTCCCATACCGTCGGACATGTCCACCTGCCCTTTCTGTCTGTGTCACAGATGCGTGAAAAATGAGTCGACAGACACCAAGAAAAGAACTTTAAAGGTCCGGGGAAGCTGCCAGAAAAATCTCAAGTTGAGTCGCCATAAAAAAAAGGGGGAAAGAATTGACAGAGGGACATGGGAACATTTGGCAATGCGGGCTGCGGCAGACTGAGTTTTCATGGACCACCTGGATGGGAGGGAGGTCTCACTCCTCCGTAACAACTCGGCTTCGCATCCTTTTCGGCCGGAATTGTCTTTCGTTCGCCGAGAGGACGTCCACCATAATTAAGAAGGAATCGGACACGACAAACAGTCACAAAAGAGGTAATTCAGCATAATCATGCAATTGGAGATGTGGCGGAAAAGTAAACAAACCTATATACACAGAGTGGTATGGACACCGTTAAAAAAAAAACTTCTATATATTATGTATATATAGAGAAAAAAATGTTACTCAATCTCATTGGTATTGCATATTGCTAGACATTACCGCTGTAACTAGCGCTCTATGAGCATTTGTTCTAATATTCTAGCATAAAGATTAATTTAAAGATTAGCGACTAGATTAGCGAGCATTACAATATTTGTAAATTTTAGTATAGTCCCACGTCGAGATTCTACCTTAAATGGTATAGAAACACTTCAATAGTATGCTGTAGAACAATGTTCATCTAGAATGTCACCCAACTGTCCAGAGATGGTATTCTAGGGTATTCTTATAGAATATTCATCTTCAAGTTTTGATTCAACTCAAAGTATAGCTGTCAGTGTGCTATGCGGCTCACTAGGCGGCTCATTAGAGGCTGCGTATGGCCTAAGCGTTCCTGCATGGTGTGGCCCTCCATATGGCCTAGGGTCTACAACGACTCTGCATAACTATTAAAACTATAGTGGTTAAAGTCTATCGATGCTCATATGATTACAGACTTCTTGACGATATAAGTTGATACGGCGACATCTGGCAATGAACCACGAGGAAACCCGGAACACTCATCTTAATTCTACCCATAAAAATGAATATAAAACACAAAGTCTAACACAAATTTCTAAATCCACTTTGCATTTCATACTTTCAAAAAAAAATTAATAAAGTTTTAAAGGAACAGCTATTAAATTAAAGTAATAAATAAAAAAACGAGAATTAGACTCGTTTAACACTTTGGCCAGAATTTGTCTAGAAAGACTTTCATATTTGCTATAATTTGCTATTATATTTGCTAACATATTTGAATCATTTATAATCAATCAATCTACCTAGCAATCAACCAATCAATCAATTTTCAAAGTTTGTTTTTCCACTACGGCAGCTGCGAAAGAAACGACATACTACCCACCCGATCGCCAATGCTCTCTTGATCCCTTCCTTCGCTTCAAAATCGGATCCGCGGATCGGGAACCTTTAAACACCTTTCTCATCGGATCGACCTCTGTAAATATACACTCACTCAAGCTCGCATGCAGGCGGTGTCCGAAAGTGCTTTTCTCGAGAGGGAGGGCCGGAATCCACAGCGCCAACGAAGCGTTTGCATACATGAGGCGTTTATTCATCGCCCTCGAAGTTTACATCCGAAATTATCGGAAATTGTCGGCGCAATCGTGCGATGATTTCCATTTTGACCGAGCGTGAAATGGCGGCCGTCACACGGCCTGAAATTCGCAATTTTACCGTTGCAGCATACTGAGAGGGCCGAGCAAACTGAACGAGCTCGATCGTCGCACCCGTGACCTTCAAAAACGGTCGGACCCCATCCAAAACTGTCTCGATTCCGGCCTCACTGATCTCCTCGCCCTCCTCGCTTGCACTGCACAACACCAAATCAGTATGAATGAGAAATGAAAGCTGACTTCGCTTCATGGCTTGCAGTTTGCGCCGCTTTTAACTGAGTAAAGGTGAGGCAAAGAAGGGGCGGTGAGACAGAGACAGGGAGACTGACGAACAGTTTTCAGAGAGTCTGAAACACCCTCTCTCTCGTTTCTCCCCCCCTCCTCTTTTTCTTTCCTCTGTCTCTGTCTCTGTCTCTACACGCACGCACAGAGATACACACAAACGAACAAAAAGGCAAGCGCGCGCATGCATACAGATACACACACAAATGCGCGTTGACAACAAAGACGATCGAATAAGGGCAGGAAGGGGTCTGCACGCAGATCTGGTCGTCTTTTGCTCCGACAACAGGTGGGGGAACATCTGAGTTCACTTCATCACTGAACAGAGGAGACACAAAATGGGTGGGATGGGTGTTTTTCTTTCAATTTCTTCTTTCGATCCATTCCCCGCTTCTTCCATCGTTCCTATTGTTTGTCCCTTGCTTCTTTCCACCATAATTCCATGTCTTTCCGGGGTGCCCTTCTTCGACTGCAGGATGATCCTTCCTTCCTTCCACCCTTCTCTTTCTTTTCCTTTCCCTCTTTGCTGTCATGTCCTTCTGTCTGCCGGCAGCGCCTCTCTCTCTCTCTCTCTCCCTCTCCCCTCGGGGGCTCTCTTGACTTGATTGCTGCAGCTTCTTGGTCCGACCCGCCCTGATTTGGATCAAAGTCGAAAACCTCACCCACCTCCGAACCGAAGGCTTGTTAGTTGTCCCTTCTCTTCTGTCTGTCTGCCCCTCTGGCGAGCCCCCCCCTCCCGCCACTTCCCCATTTGCGTGTGTGTGTGAGTGTTCTGAGTGTGTGTCTGCCAACTGGTCTGTCTTCATCTGTGTATACGGATGTCTATCTCTGCATGCATCTCGACCTGTCTGTCAAAGTATCTAAATCTTTTTGAGTACGCATTACTCTCTTTCTGTCTCTCTGCGTGTCCGTGTGTTTGTGCGTGAGTCTGGCTGAGGGCGTGTCTGCTTGTGTGGCCATCTTCCTGTCAGATCTTCTCGTTTGTTGGTTGTCTCACACTCGTCTGTCTGTCTGCCTGCCTGCCTCGAGCCGCTCTCGTGTCTCCACCTTCCTCGTTGCTGCTTTGACGAAAACACCGAAAAGCTTTTTCCGGGCCTCTCACAGGACCGACACACTGCACACACTTTTCAACCAAAACGACTAACCTGACTGCTTTGATCTCCCCAATTTCCGGAATCTTCTCTCTCAACCGCCGTGAAATCCCTGCACAGAAACGCGGACACCCCAGGCAGACAGGCAGGCAGGGAGGCAGGGAGGTTGATACGCAGAGATAGATCATTCAGAAAAGAAGAGGGGAAGAGAGGAGGAGGGAAACACAGCGACATGATTGAGAGACCTAGACACTCTGTTTCTCTCAATCTATTGTCTCCGTTCTCATTTACTACCGATCAAAGCGTGAGAGCTCGACGAGGATGGAAGGATCACGTGAGTCTGACCTGATCTGATCGCAGGAGACAGATAAACAGGCAGGCAGAAAAGACACACACACAGAAGAGAGGAAAGAGGGGGAGAGGGAGGGGGGGAGAGAGAGAGAGGGAGAGAGAGAGGAAAAGATGGGCGAAACGGATAGGCAAATGCTTTCTTTGTCTCTTCTTCTTTTCTGTTTCTTTTCCCCCACTCCTTGTGACACGGGCAAACCGACAGACCATATGTCTCCTTCTCTTCTTTTTCCGTACATACAAGCAATGAACAAAACAAAATCAAACGGACTAAGAAAAAAAAAGTGGACAACCAAGAAGCGCGGAAAGGAGCCCGAAGGAGACACAGAGACTTAAGCGCCCCCCCCATGCGCCTGCTCGGAGGATGAAGTTTCACGTGATCACTGAAAGTCACACGCCACTCCCCATTTGCACAGGACGACAAGAAACAGAACTAACAAAGAGAAAAAAATCATCCCAAGACAAGCCTACAAGAAAAACAAAAGGCAGGCACGGTCAATTTAGACAGACCATGTGTTTTTTTTCCTTTTCAGCACTTTCTGTAGAGACAGCCAGAAACAAGGAAGAGTCACCTGGGACGCAGAGAGGGGAAGAAGAGCCAACCAGAGAGACAGAGAGGACTCCGTAGGCCTTCGCTATGGTTCCGTTCAACACGGCATCTGTCTGACAGACTCACAGACTGAGTGAGAGACTGACTGACCCATCTGAACAGTTACAATAGAGGAAGCACAGCTTCCACACGCCCCCTCAAGTTGCAGGTAGACGTCGGGTCCGTCAATCTCTTTCAGCGAGACGTTGCCCCCTGAACGGACGCATTAACAGTGCAGGCTCAGAGGATGGATCGAACCTCAGACAGAGGCACAGAGAGAGAGAGAGAGAGGTCCGAAGAACGATATTGCTGTTTTGGCCTGGTAAGTGCATTACTTTGTAAAAATGGTGAGAAGGACACCCTGCAGCGAAGGAGGAACGCAGACATGCGGCCAGGCTGTTCATGGGTTCATGGAGGAAGAATCGAGACTCGGAAAAAAGCATGCAAGGAAAAGGAGACGGGAAGAGTGAGGCGGGGGAAATGTCTCCTCACCGTCTGCCACCAAGTAAGGTCGGCACTCGTCCAAGACTTTCTCCACGTTATCCTCTGTTAGTGGGAGAGTGTCTGATGTGCCCATTTGACTCAGTTTATCGCCCAGATCCTCAAACGGAGAGATAATCGGATCTTTTGTGATTGCAGTCTTGGTCTCTGTCGCAAGAACCGATACTGAGGGCGGATGCACACGGAGCTCTCTTAGCCCGACTCCAGCTGAGATTCCACGTCTCACCATGGATGCACGAAGGAAGGCGGAGGCCGGAAGAGCCCCCAGAAGCAAACATACAAGAAAGCTTACAAAATACATCCTTCCTCTTTGTGAGCGAGGCCACGAGACAAGAAGCCCGGACGGCACGGTTCTTCGGTGAGAAATCACTTGCAGGGCAGCAAGAAAGTAGGACCCTGGCAAATCACATGAGACGTCTGAGTGTCAGAAAAGAAGACAAAAGGAGTGTCATTCCTGGCATGAGCATGCCCCAAGCAGCGAGGGCGCATTGAAGATTATAGAAGAGTCGATCTGTGCTTGTAGCCACCCCTGTTGAGCAACACAAGTAGCCAACAACACCCACTGTTGCATGTCGGAACCCCTCTCCGGGGTGCTCTAATGACATTTGCCTTCTGGGACCGTGATCAGACTGAGTCAGTAATGACCTCAAGTGGCAGTTCTTCCACTTTTTAGGGGCCCCAGACAAAGTAGCATAACATGGTACGAAGGAGTTCTCGTGAATGAAATATCAAAGGGCCCCAGTAACATCTTCGCTTTTTCCTGCGCCCGGGCAAAGACCCACAAATGCTCTGGGGGTGTGTCACGTCGACGCTTCCGTCATGCACGCGGGGCCGCGGAAAGTCTATCCGTGAAAGCGAAATCTCTTCGAGTTGTATCCATGAAAGCGAAATTAAACCGGTTGACACACGATCACGGAATTTTGACCTCCTAAACAAAGTGCCCCGCAACTTTACGGGGCCCTCGCGCTCCCCAAATTGCACGAAAATTGATCAGCCAGTCTCTGATCTCAACTTTGTCCCTCACCGATCTGACTGGAGAGACGTGGAAGACTGTCCCTCTCTTGTCATTCTGTTTTAGTAGTGGAGAGACACGGAGTAGTATCACATTTGTTGGTATCAGAAAGGAACGGACTTACGATGTTCACTGACAAGCAGCTTCGTGCTGTCCTGTTCATCGGGCTCCTGGCCATTGCCAGGGCCCATGACATGGGCTTCCAGAATGTTGCCTTCTCCAGAGGCACCCTTCTCAGAAACGGCCGCAAGGCTGTGCAGTCCCTCGACTCTGGTGTTCAGAGCAACTGTGTCCGTATCTGTGGTGAGCGTTGCGTCCGCATGGGTCTTGATCAGTCCAACCGTTACGCCAAGCTTGATCTCGATGAGGAGACTCTGATCAAGGAGCAGCAGCACGTCCTGGTTGCTTACAAGATGAGACCCAAGTACCCCATTGCCGTTGACTACGTCAGGTGAGCTCAGGCGCCTCTCCTTGCTCCCCTCTTGACTTCCCTGCTGCTCTTGTTTCCGTTTTGCTGAGTTCTGTGCTGTCTCCCTTGACTGAAACCGCTGTGTGGAGACGGCTGCTCGTCTCGTCTTCTGTCCAACCTCGACTTTCAGCTGTGTGTGATCGGCTGCCAGCCGTCCTTCCACGCTCACTGCTCCCTTGGTCTTGTTCGTTTCCGCTGTCGGTCCGCTTGTGTGTGCTTGTCCGTGTTTGTGCCTCTGCTTGCCTGGTGTCCCAGCTTGTGTGTCCCAGTCGTCCCTGTCCCTCCTTTGTCCCATCCTTGCGTGTGTGTGTTCCCACTGCCTGCGTGTGCCCCGACTGGCATTCTGCACTTACGTGTTGACTTGTGACTGCCTGCCTCACTGCCCCTGCCTCGTTTCCTGTCTTGTGACCTGTGAGTGCCCGTCTCGAGCCAGACCCGCCTGGCTCCTTCCTACCTGTGTTCGCCCGCCCTCGCACAGAGATGGCCATTGTTCTCATGCCCCCCCCCCCACCTGCCTGTCTCTTTCTGCAGCACTGCCGCTCACTTTGCTGCCGAGTCCTCCACTGGTACCAACGTGAATGTGTGCACCACTGACGACCACACCATGTCCGTCGATGCCGTCGTGTACGAGGTC
>JAHBMJ010001342.1:0-25925 GCA_018398765.1 Chromera velia
GGGGGGGGGGGGGGGGGGAGGGAGAGGGAGAGGGAGCGAGGAAGAAACAGAGAAACAAAAAGGAGGGAGAGAAAGAGAGACTGACAGCTTCTGTGCCATCTTCCACGAAGTGTCCTTTGCGATTCCTTTCGGGTTCACGTCCACCAAGGGGTCCACCTTCGCCATCAGGTGGATGACCGCTGCGGTGATGTCGTCGACACCCGGGGGCGGCTTGGCAAGTGACTTGGCCTCCTGGAAGTCTTTCTTCTCTAGAGTGTCCAGGGCAGCCTCGGCCTTCTCAACGAGGGGAATGGCTGCTGCCAGATCCTTCTGACAGTTCGCGGCCATCTCTGAGACTTCCTTCTGGATCACTCCGCAGGCTTCTGCCTCCACATTCGCCTTCTCCGACTCAGCACTGACAATCGCTTTCTCGCGTCCCACCTGCACCCACTCGAGTCGTGCATCCACACATCGATAAGATAAAAACATAAAAACACTTGCGTGATCACTGGATGGACTTGTCCTCCCGTACAGAAGAACCAAAAATCTTTGGAAGAGCGCGACACGACGACTCAGGAAAAAGAGTGGGAACGTACAAAAAGAGACGGGAAGCAGAAGGAAGACGCCATGACTCCAGAAGGAAAATCAGTGTGTCAGACGGAGAGCAAAGATGGCACTTGTTCTCCCTTGGCATTCCTGGCGGGCAAGTGGACAGAGAGCACACTGGAGAAAAGACAGACTGGGAGGGAGCTCACTGGATGACACACAGACAGACTGGGAGGGAACTTTTCCCTCGGCACGCCCGAGAGAGACACTCAGGGCTGGGAAAGGAGGAACGGGAAAAAAGAAAAAAGAAGGAGGGAAGGAAGGACTGTATCCTCAGAATAGAAGAGAAGAGAAGAGTGTGCAGGCCCATGTACGTACCTCCTCTGCAAACTTGTCTGCCGCGACTTTCTTCTCCTCCACAACGACCTGCTTCTCCTTCAAGTCGACCTCGAGACCCGCAACCTGCAGGAAAGAGGGAGGGAAATGAGGAAGGAGGGCAGGGGGGATAGAGGCAATTGATAAAGACAACCCGCAAACCTGGAGCGAGTGGGCGAAAAGAACTCAAGGGACATGCGTGAGTGAATATGGCCGTCCTCTTGCAAACAAATGCGTATCCACTAAAGACTACGATTCGCAGACGTCCACATCGATGATGCTTTTCGTGCTTTGAATTCACACTTTAGAAAAAAAACTCCCTTCCCTTGTCAATCAAATGAGGCAGGAACACAACCATTATGACGGAGAGACTATGACAGTATCTTGCATTGCCCCTTGACGTACACCCTCTTGCCGACCTGTTCCTGTGTCTCCCTCAATTTTGTCAAACCGGTTGTCATCATCTCTCTCCTCTTCTCTACACTTTCAATGTTCTTCCCGAGCATCGACTGGTAGAGCTTGATCAACTCCAGGAAAGATTTGGGCGTCGAGTACGCATATCGTTTCTCTATCTCCATGTACTGGGCAGCAGCGGCGTTGACCTACAAACAAGTCAGTCGCACACGGATGCATTCAGTAATAAACGCAAACGCACACGCACACACACACACACACACACACACATGCATATGTAGAAATACATATACATCCCTATATACACACACATACATAAAAACAGATCAGAAAAGCACAGTCAAAATGCAAAGCAGATGAAAATGAACGGAGGGAGACTCATTCCTGTAAAACCTCTTCCTGACGGAGAAAGCGAAGGAGACTCCCCTCACCCCCCACCTGAAAGAAGGATGTCGGCATATGCATTTACTTTCATTGTATGCATGAAAAGAATTCTGTATGAAAGTAAATGCACCCCCCACCTGATAGAAGGATGTCGGCAAAAACTCTGCATTCTGTATGGAAAAAAAAAAAACTACCCCCACCTGATAGAAGGATGTCGGCATAAACTCAACGATGGAGTCTCTGATCGCCTCCTCGTCTCCCAACGGCAGCTCCGCGAGAAATTTCTTTGCCACCGACCAGAGGGCGTCTCTCGGCCAGGGCTGGAACCAATCGATGATCGTGCAGTTGACCACCGCCGGGAATTTTCTCGCTCGACTTCGGAGGGAGTCCCCGACCGGAGAGAAGCAGAGCGCCATGTGCAGATTCTTTCTGATTCGGCGAATGAAGAACGACCAACAGTTCTCTCGAGTATCTGCCTCACCTGCAGACTTCACTGCTGATCTGCAGACACAGGGTCTCACATGCATGTCGCTGTTATGTTCGCATGCCATATTCTTGACGCAGTTGAGCAAAATGCCGTTTTTTTAGGGTGCACCTGTTGTCAGCGCTTTGAGGGCGGATTTTGGCAGTATATTGCGATCATTTACCATGGGGAGCGTGCGTGGTATTGATGAAGATCGTTTGAATGTGGGGATGAATCAATCGGAAACGAATTCAACCAAACCCTTCAAAATGGAACGCGGCTTCCTTAAAATGATCAACCATCTTATTCTCACCACGCTAAGCTGACCTTATCTCTTGACTGTCTGTCTGTCTGTCTGATCGCTGTCGTCTCTGGCGTGTCACTTGGAAGTGACAAAGGTACGACGAGGAATGCAAGTGTGGATGAATACATATGTGCACACAACACAAGTACCCACTCACTCACTCACTCACTCACCGAACGTTGTTGACGATCTGATCTTTGTCCTCCGTTGCGTACAGATCTGCGATGTCTCCTGAGGAGAGAAGATCGTTGATGTACACGAGGAAGCGCTCGTTGGTGATCTGACCCTCTGTGAACAGAAACAAAACTCCCTCGTCCTTGATTCCCGCCTGCAATCATGGATGAGGGGCAACCCACCGAAGAAAAGAAAAGGAAGAAGAAGAATTCAACTGACTTGACGGGATTGATTCAAAAGGCAATCAATCAATCGACTTCTTGTTGCTGTACTTTCTTTACCCAGGCAGGCAGTACCATAGACGAAGCAGAATATTCATTCAGTCATGCGTTCATTGTCTTCGTCCGACAATTCATTCCACGAACAGAAAGACTATAATAGCGAACAGACAGACAGACAGACCTTCTGGTACATTCCCTGCAGGTCCGTCTTCAGATCGTTGACTCCGTAGGATGAACTGATGGTGATCTGCACGCACCAAATCATTCATTGATTCATTTTTTCATTGCACTGACGCACTGACAGGTTCCTCATGTCAATGACTGAATTCCTTCGAGCATCCAGACACTTGCCTGCAAATTCTCTCTCCCTCGATGCCATACGACAGGACAGCAGGCCGAGTCCTCCCTGTATCATTTGCATTGAGTTCTCTTCCAACATCAGTCTGAGTATTCCTTGAGTCTGTTTGGCGCTTGAGCCGCATGTTCTCTCTAAGTACATCTCCATCTCTCTGGACATTTACCAATTCCACTAGGGGGATACACACACAGAGAGAGAGAGAGAGAGAGAGAGAGAGCAAAGTCTGCATGCAGGGCGGAGGAGGAAGCAGAAGAACGCAAAGGAGGGAGAAAGGAGAAAGAAATACGAACCTGGGAGGTGATGTAGGAGCAGATGAAGGAGGAGAGACGGGAAAGCGACTGCTTTCCTGATCCACCCACTCCGACCAGAAGGGCATGACCAGAGGTGGCTGTCACAATACGAGAGATTCTGCACACACACACACACACACACACACACACAGAGAGAGAGAGAGAGAGATCATCCCTGGTCCTTCCTCATGACTAAATAACAACATCGACCCTCCACGATGGCATCAATGCAACATTCTCTGTGTGTCTGAGAAAACGAAGAAAACCTGAAAGGAAGGAGAAAACAGAAATGTGCAACACGCAACAGGACCAAAAGCAGAAACAAAGTTAGCGCAACAGAACAAACCAGCACGTGGTCCCCCTCTGTACTCATTTCTTTATTCTTCATTTGCTTCCAGAAGACAATACACCCATCATTTGGCCCTTGGACAGGCGAACCTGCCTGCCTGTCAGTATTCGCAAACAGAACTACAGGATAGAAAAGAAGGAAGCCACACCCAGTAGGTGCCCATTCAGCCCCCCCCCCCCCCNCCCGCACCCACCCCCCCACCTGCACACGTGTCGCATGGCGTCTTCGAAGAGCACTAAGTCCATCGCCGCGTTGGTCTCGTTGTATTCCTTCAGAGCCTCAGTCAAGACATGACTCAGGGCGTCAGCAGAAGGCACCTTGTCGTAAACTGGGGGGAGGAACAAAAAGCAGGGAAAGGGGGGAAGAAGAGAGACATTTAAAGTGAGGGGAGAGGCAGCGGAATAGGGGAAGAACGAGTGGTAGAGCGAAAGAAGAGATTTATAAAGTCACGGCATTCAGCCTTTCATTTCTTTTGTGTACCCTTACAGATCCATGACAGTCCCTTCGCTATGCATGTTTGTTTGAATGTACTTCGTTCTACAACTTCATTTAGGACCCCACGCTCAGTCATGACCCGACTTCCTACGCAGAAAAGATTTTTCAAAGTCCTCGCATCAGACGGTTCACACTTTTTTCTGTTCACTCACTTTGATCCTGCAGCCCGTTGGCGAAATTGCAGAACACGAGCATCTCCGGATTCTTCTCCTGGAAGTATTTGCTCATGTTGAACTTGGGGAACATCTTTTTGCACAATTCGGCAGTGGCAACCTGCAGAGAGGGAGAATGTCCTCTCTATGTGCACTGTTCGGGCAAACCTGTTATTTGCAACAGAACAGAGGAGATGTTGTCCTTGAAGGTGCTCGTCTTCACGACAGACAAAATTCTCATTCTCTCTCGTATGGATGCAAATACACTGATCAACCAAAGAATCTCCCTGAACGCCTACTTTCTTTCAAGCACATGACCAAAGGACCAGAATGATTCATTCATTGTAATCCTTTGTTCCACCCTTCAAGATGAGATTCAGCTTCCTGCAGGAGCCGCACTACCCGAGTGTATACCCACAACCACCTCCCACCCCACCTGATACTTTCGCAGGTCCTCGTAACACACGAGACGGTCTCCGTACGTCCTTTCCGCTTCGTGCACGAAGAGCAAAACGACCTGAGTGAGTGAATCAACAGAATTAAAAAACAAACGAAGTGCATGAAACGCAGTATGATATTTACGTAATGAGATTAATGTGTTCTCAGTCGTGGTCAATAAAGCAAAGAGCAGAACACGCAAGCCATCGACAAAAAACTCTTCCAAGGGGAGAACTCAACAAGGACTTTTGAAAAATTGAGACGGAAAGATTGTATGACGGACGCAAATGACAGAAAGAGAGACAGGCAGACAACGAACACACAAGTGAATATACAGCCATGCAAGCACACACACAGAATGACTGAATGACCTTTTCTGGGTCTGTGAAGACTGTGGACGAGGCCTTGAGAAGCCCTTGGAAGACGCTGGTCAAGTGGCGGATGTTGAATTCGTAGTGGAAGTTGACCGCAGTCTTCCTGAACGTTTGAATCTGCACACACACACACACACATACACACACGTAGCCTTTTTTTTTGTACAATATCCTGAAGAAAATCGTTTGAAGAAAGAAACAAGGGAAGCAGGAAAGAAAAAAGGCACGCAACCAACAGAGACAGAAAGAAATGAAAACCGCAGAAAGAAGCAAGCTGCTCACCACTTGTTGATGGAGTGCCAGTGCCGTCTTGATGATCGAGGCTATTTGTTCCTGCAGATAGATGGACAGAAGGAAATAAAAAAGGTTATTTGCTCCTGCAGATAGATGGACAGGAGGAAATAAAAAAGGCAGCAAGGGCGGCAGGGAGACAACTTCAAGACCACTGTCGACCCCCAGAAAGTGACACAAAAAATCAATTCAAGTGGACAATGAATTTGGCAAAAAACTGCCAAGTAGACCGCGAGACACGATGGAACTTATTGCATGGACAGACTGAATGTCTCATTCTTTTTCCCTGCTTCTCCTTTTCACGTACGTACAGGCAGGCAGACAGACAAGACGGAACGGAGAGGAGAGGAGAGGAGAGACGGACCTGCACAGCGGTTCTGAACCCTTTTTTCTCGAAGTGGCCCTTCGTGAACGTCGAGAAAATTGTCGACAGGGCAGCCTGTTCGGGGAAGGGGACCGCGAGGGTCCAGAAGTGCCGCTGGAGACGGGGGTTGATCACGAAAGAACCTGCAGAGACAGACAGACAGGCCATATCGTCTTTTGCTTTCCTTGTTCTCTTCCTTCATTCAGACAGGCAGGCAGGCAGGCAGGCAGGCAAGCAGACAAGACAGATAGAACGAATGTGCAAACGCAGATACGTACACGGGCAGACACAATCATCCCCCCCCAAAGATGCACACGTGAACCGACTCCCAAACGCAGGCACACACACACACACACACACACACACGCACACAGCCATTCCCTGACTGACGTACCGGCGGAAGGGTTCATGCAGGCGAGGTACTGCGTGTTGCCGATGTCCTTCAGAGTCATTTTCTGCCTGCAGACGCAGATATTTGTTTGATGGATATGCACTCAAATGATAGATCAAAGCATGATTGCGTGCGTCAATTGATTTACAAATGTTTGATGGATATGCACTCAAACGATAGATCAAAGAATGCATGATTGTAATGTAATACATTGAGATCGATAAAAAAAGAAATTTCAAACGCATAAAACATCTTTTAGGACTCCGCTTTGCCTTTTTCCTTGCCTTTCCCTTCTTTTTTTTCTCTCTCCTTTCCTCAACATTTCTCCCTTTTCCTTTTCTGTCTTTTGTTTTCCCTGTTGTGTTGCTTCTCCTCTTATCTCTTCCTCTTCGCATTCTCAAGTGAAGACAGACAGACAGACAGACTATATCGCCTTTTTTCTTTCGGACAGACAGACAGACAGACCTGTCGTAGAAGTGCTGGTAGTCTGCATGCTGTCTGATCAACTCGATGGCCGTCTGCGTGTTGTACGGGTCAAGCTGGGGCATGTTCAGATCGTCAACGAAGTAAATCAGACGGAGCTTCCCTGGGGGAGCGAACTGACGCCCTGCCTTCTTCTCGAGGGGCTGCTCAAGCATCAGCTGCAATAAACACACACACACACACACACACACACACATACACACACACGAACATGTATGTACACAGAAAAATTTGGTCTTGAAACGAAGTGAACGATGCAAAACGAAGAGGCAAATAAAACACCATGCTCATATCACCTTGGGGAAATTGGTGATGAAGCAAACGAAAGACTACCCAGTTTATTGGACTGTTTCCCAGCTCATGTGCAAATGTGCACACTCCACTAATCCAGCGAACGGCTTTTTCCCTTTCCCCCCCCCCCCACCTGCACGAGCGCCGAGTCTGTGTAGTAGTTACAGTTGATCGAGAAGGAGGTGTACAGCTCGGCATTCAGTTTGCCCAGCATTCCCTTGCACATCTGCGTCTTCCCACTTCCAGCCAGGCCGATCAGCATCACGGGGAAGTGAACCTGCGGGCAGGCAGGGAGGCAGGCAGGGAGGGGACAGGGGAAAACGGGATGGTGAGCGAAGAATGTCAGGACAGGGAAGCATGACAGGAAACAAGACTCGATCGATCGATCAAATGCATGGGAGGAGAAGAGAAGAAACAAATGAATGGATTCACAAAGAAGAAAGAAGGCAGGAAAAAAGAAAGAAAGAAAGAAAGAAAGAAAGAAAGGAAGGAAGGAAGGAAGGAAGGAAAGAAGAGAGAGAGAGAGAGAAGGAAACAGACAGACAATTAAACAAAACAAACAAACCTTGAGCTGCAAGGCTTCCATGAAATAATTCATGGCCACGGTCTCGGTGGTCGGGACTGTCACGTCGTTGATGGCAGTGTCGCTGTCGTAGTCGAGTTCTTTCACCTGCAAGCAGGCAGGCAGGCAGGTAGGTAGACACAAATTGAGTGAGTGAATGAGTGAGTGAGCGCGGAGGTTGGGCGGATTGACACGAGTTGCAAGCCGATTGTTTCTTCCCTCTCACGAAAATGGTCATAAAGTCAGCAACCATGGGATAGACTTTCGACAAAGAAGGAATAATATGAATACAGACAGATACACAGACACAAATATTCTTTGACGCACAGAAAGCTTAGATCTGATTTTTGTCTCCCTTTACTGTTGTTTTCCATCATTCAGTACTAGACAAGTCTTTTACTTTTCTGCGTTGAGCCGGACGTTCAGACAGAAAGAGACAAGTCAACCGCCCGACCGACCTTGACTGCCCACTCCTCCAACTTGGAGGAGTCGACCCAGTAGTCGAACACGCTGCCCTTGGAGGGAAACTTGATGGTCTTCCACTCGTTCCGCCACCAGTTGCTGAACTGCTTCCGGTAGTCCACGCCGTCCTTCTCGGACAGGTGCGCTCCTGCGGCCCAGATGATGCAGAACACGAACCTGCGGAGGAAGGAAGGAAGGAAGGAAAAGGCATTCAACATCCGTCATGAATGCAGGCAGTAGTGCATTCAAGTT
This sequence comes from Chromera velia, assembly GCA_018398765.1. Taxonomy (NCBI): domain Eukaryota; family Chromeraceae; genus Chromera; species Chromera velia. The sequence goes on from JAHBMJ010001342.1 coordinate 8,413, forward strand.
CCTTCGCGCTAAGTGTCCTTCCTTCTCCGGTCATTCCCCCGTTCCCCAGTAGTGTAACCAATCGGGTTCCAGTCATTTCGTCGGAACTATGCATATGACTCATTGGGAGGCACTTTCAAATAAGAAAAGGGGGGGGGGAAGTGGAAGAAGAGATAGTTTGTATGTGTCTATCAGTTCTTCAAGTGACTGCCCAACGTACATAATCAAAAAGCAGCAAGGCACTCACCAATATTCGAGAGCCTCCGGATTCGGCCCGAGAAGTGCTTGGAGCTGCACAAGAACATAAATGCATACAGACAGACAGGCAACATGTTTCTTCTCTTCCCTCCTTTTCTTCATGTACACAACCGACAGACAGAGAGACAGAAAAGGAACCAGATGACATTCAGAGAGAAAGCTTTACGGAAGGACACATGTTATCAGGTTTTCCATTCTTGTGCAGCGGACCCAGACACATAGAATCCACAGACAGACGCACAGATAGGCATAGGTCCTCACACTCAGACACATGCAGGCAATTCCAAAAAGGTCCATTCACCAGGGCGTTTTCCAATGGGAGAATGACATGATCTCGAGACTCTCGACAGACAGACAGACAAACAGACAGGGAATCGGACCAATCTACCAACCAACCGACCATCTTGCAGAGAACGATGACAATGTTGACGTCCACAACAGGGACCATCTTTTTGCACTGTCTCTGCACAAACTTCAGCGTCTCTGGGCAGTACTTCTCGAACAGTTTGTGGAGTTGACCCTTCACCTCCTGCATTCACGCATTTGCGCATTCACGAATGCGATCATCCATTCATTGAAACCTGATATGCTCATGAATGCGTGATTGTGCATCCTGCGGGTGGGCACTCAGACACTGCTTCATCATCCCTTGTGTTCCTAGACACGTGCTCAGAAACTTTTTTGTGTTAGAAAAAAAATTGAGTTCACAGGTAGATATGTGCCCATGCATGCACTCCTAGTCAAACAAGTGAGAGGAAAGACATTAAACTATGGATGGCTTCTGTGGCAGCTCAGATGAAAAGTTATTTATGGAATTCATTCCCCGACCCCTCCCTGCCCACCCAGCCACTCACACCCATGCATGCACGTCCCAAGCTATGCACCACCCAAAACAAACCCCCCCACCTGATTGAAATCGAGCTTCCCGATCCACGAGTTCACGTACGCCTTCCACTGGTATCCCGTCTCACTGGAAATGAACACGATGCCTGCACGCATGCAGGCAACAAACAAGCGGCCAGCCCCAAGTTCATGCTTCGCATCAACAATTAAGGTGTGTGCATGATAGAGGTCTGTCTCTATGCTTTGTTTGTCAAGTCCTGCTTCTTTCTATTGACAGACACACACACACACACACACACACACAAAGAGAGAGGCTTTTTTCTGCTTTCCAGAAGGGGGGTCCGAATCAAAGAGAGAAAGGAAGGCACTCACTTGTTGGATGGATGGATGGATGGATGGATTACTCTGTTGTTTTCTCTTCTGTGAGCTCACTCATTCATCCGCACAGGAAACTATTCCAGCAAAGAAAGAAAGAAAGAGACAATCACTGAATGTGTGCACAAAAGCAGAGCCAGTCCACATGCACTTCTGATCTATCGGGTCTCTGTGAGGTCTCCCAAGCAAATCACATTCCTGCCTGCCTGCATCATGCATGCGTCAAGAAGAAGAAGAGGCGTGCCTGCCGACCTGCTCTTGAGACAGTGGCTGGTGTTGCGTAGTTGAGATCTCTGATTTCAAAGATCATCCTCATGTGCGGCTTCAGGGGAATGCGCTCGTTGGAAGCGAGGGTAAGGATCTTGTTATCGTCCATCACCGAGTTCATCGACTCAATCCAGTTCGCATCCAAGTCCCCTGCATCCATCCACCGATCCATCCATCCATCATCGTGCAGAGAGACCCCGGGGGATCGGGAAAGAAAGAAATGGACCGTCATGGAAGAAAAGCAAAGTCTGCAGGGGAAAACCTACAAAGGGGCAAGTAAGAAGGAGGACTGATTGGGGGACTGACTCCTGAAAGGAATCGAAACAGACGCTGACCAAACAGAAAGGTCACTAGACCAATTAACGAACCGTCGAGGATAATCCATTTGGGTAGCGTGTCTGGAATCTGGCCGAGGGATCTCATGGTCTTCGAGAGGAGGCCGTCCTTCCACTCACGAGTCGACATTTGCACATACCTGCATGCATGTTTGCATGCGGGCGAACGAACATTTACTTTTTGTTCAGCTTTTCCTGAACTGATCGATCGATCTGTCTTGGTTCATTGGAGTTTCTCCCGAGGCCACCAGAGGGACGGATCTTTCACACACACACACACACACACACACATAGAGAGAGAGGCAAATGTCCTTCCCAATCTCTAGCTTCCTTCACTGCATGTGCACAAGCGAGCAAACAAAAAAACAAACAAACGAGCAAGATGCATAAGAAGGAGGGAGGTTTGCTTTCTCCTCCTCCTCTTTCTGTTACTTGCCGATTCCCTTCTCCTTTAGCCACAGACAAAAGAGCGCATCACAATATTTACACTCCTTCTCACTCAACAAAGCTCTCTCTCTTCACTCAAGGCACTCACCCACTCACCCGTAGAGCTCGTTGGAGGTGATAGACTTGGGGTTCACGTCGACCCAGGTCGTTTTGTTCTCCGCCCGAGACTGCCCGTCTGCCAACATCTTCCACACAGACGACTTCCCACACCCAGCCAGACCCATCACGAAGACGCAATGTCTGCAGGCCGAATTGAATGAACCACAAGAACGCGAATGCCCTTCTGCTTTTTTCTCTGCAATGTTCGACTCCAAAGCCTTCACAGGGCGAAACAACCACAAACAGAGCACACAGCCGGACTGACTGAACCATCTCAGGGAAATCAAAAATTCCTTTCCAGATAAAATCGCTTTCAGGAGAAAGTTTTCTTTCTCCCCGCTGTTTTTTCACTTTGGATGGAGCGTATGCATCTGAATCTGCACGCATCCCGAAGCTCTCTCTGATGAAAAAAGACAGAGAAAGAGAAAGAGAAAGACAGAGCGAGAGAGGCTGGGCCAAAGGATCAAATTGACCGACCTGATGGCCAAGAGTTCCTGCAATTGAATGACTTTGAGGAGAAAGTTTTCGTCGGGGGTCAGTCCAGCCTCCACCGTGGCGGCCTCGCAGATCTTCTCAAAGTTCAGGTCCCGCTGTCGGGGAGGGTCAACTCCGGGGAAAAGATCCTGAAAGAAAAAAAAGACAGAAACAACGACAAGACAAAAAAGAAAGAAAGAAAGAAAGAAAGTGTGATCAGACAGGTCCCTCGAGTAAGACGGAAAAAAAGAACACAGACAGAGCCATGCACGCCGACATACAGATTTGTGGGGGAAAAATCAAATCAAGCAGGCAAAAAGATAGATGGACAGATAGACAGGAAGGAAGAGAGTCAAAATATGCCAACTGAAACAGCATTGCTTTTCGGTGAACACATGCCTGACTGACTCACCTTCGTAAGAAAACGAAATTCTGCCGCAATCTTGGATGAAAGTCTATGTGCGTCGACGAACATGCACCCGTCTATACGCGCGTAAAGAAAAAATGAAGAAACAAGCACGCACCTTCTCAAGCAAAAAATTGCATTCATGACATATGCCTTCCCCTCCCCCCCCCCTCCACACGCACAGAGAGACAAAGACAGAGACAGACAGACAGACAGACAGACAGACAGACCTGAAGAAGTCCCGAGAAGATGACGAGATCATCTCCCACAATCTTGGCAACGTTGGTGTCTCTCAGCGCTCGCATCAGCAGGGCCTGCTCTGCCAAGTCGGGCTCTGCTCTCTTGAACGACCCCGCAACCACAAGCACCGACTTGATCGCACGAAGACCCCAATCGTAATGTTGGGCCTTGGACAGGAGGTCCTTCGAGAGTGCGTACAGGCGGGTAAACTTACGTGCCAAAACCTTTGCACCCACAAATCCCTCTGCCATCAGCATGTTCTCGCAGATTAGTTCCAGATCGGGAACCATCACAGTGATGGGTCGGAACAAAGCCTTCAGACCCTCTGGGAGCTCTGAACGTCCCAGGTACCCAGGGTTCATTGTGATGAACGCACCGCATGTGGGATCGAGTGCAATCTCGTCTCCCTGGAGAATGAACCTCTTGACTTTGGCCTTCACGGCATCCACCACAGCCTTGAACTGGACGGAGCACACAGAGAGCACCTCAGGGACCAAACGGTTAAACTCATCAAAGCAACCCCACGACCCAGAGGCTGCCAGACCCTTGAAGATATTCCCCAGAGACTGGTAATCCATCTGATCGGAACAGTTGAACACATACACAGCCTTGCCCATCGCTGATGCAAGATCTTTTGTCGTCTCTGTCTTCCCAGTTCCTGCAGGACCTGCCGGAGCGCAACCCATACACAGATGGAGCGCCTGGGTGGCTGTGACGTAGATTCTATCTGTCAGAGGAGTGACGACCAATCGCGGTCCATTCCCCAGATACTCATACCCGTACCAGAATGCAGCATCTGCGATTGTGATTCGCATGTCCTCTTCCTGTGTGTTCCAGTGGAACTTCAACTGAGACTGCCACACAAAGTGGTCGGCCCTGGTGACTCCCTCCTGAACGAGCTGGTTAATAATGTCTCGTCCGTGTGTGTCCATAGTGATGAGACACATGATCTTCTGTCGCATCGGCTTGGTCAGTTGACCCTGGACCATCTTGATCAGGCCTGTGAGCTCCTCTACCTGGTTCTCGTAGCACTTTGTCACGGCCTGCTTGTCACCGTTGTTGTAGGCGTCGAAGCATGCCTCCACGGCCTTGCACCAGGCCGCCATGTTGGTCATCAGGGTGATCTGAGCCACAGGGTCTTGAAGGATCCACTCCTCCCGGGTCTTGCCTGCATCCATCATGCAGAAGAAATTCAATCTATCTTTCTCTTTCTATCTCTCTCTCTCTCTCTCTCTCTCTTTCTCTTTCTCTCTCTCTCTCTCTCTCTCTCTCTGTGTGTGTATAGTTCTGTGCGCGGGAGTATGTGAGTCAGAAAAAGAGAAGAACAGTAGAGGGAAGAAGCAAGCACAGAGAAGACTAATGTCCAGTCCGCCAGGCGCCCTGGCAGAGAGAGGCTGACCTGAAAACCGCTCCTTCAAAGAAACCTTTGCGTAGTGCTTCAAAGAGCTTCTCATGATGTTGATGCAGTCGTCCAGGTAGCATTCGACCTGCAGTCATTCAGTCGAGTATCCATTCATCCATTCACGAACATTCATATGCGCATTCATTCAAGTGTTGGCGGAATCAATCAATCAATTAACCGGAAAGAGGAATGCGCACAATACATGAATATTCCATGTGCACACAAATCGGCACGTTTGTTACCATCACTCTGTGTGTCCATGTGTCCATGTATCCATGTGTGTGTGTGTGTGTGTGTGTGTGTGGTATTGTTGAACATAAGATAGTCGAAATCTGCATGTGTTCAGCTTGAACATCACCCCCCTCCAAGTCCTTCCTGACAGGATTACTTTTCTGTGGCTGTGAGGGAACTCATGAATGTATTCGAAGAATCACAAATCCGCTCGCATACACAAAAAAAGAATCAAAACAGGCCGACTAACTGACTCACCTTTCCGAGCAGCTTGAGGGGCTGAGGGAACTCGACGGTCTCTTTCCCAACGCAGGCATCGAGGGAGATCGCTGTGGGTCTCTCGCTGGCGTCTTCCGGAACGTTCAGGTTGTAGATCTCCACGGCCTGGAAGATCTTCGGCAAGTGGGGCATCACCTGGAACCAGGCAGCAAGGCAGGCAGGCAAACAGGCAGAGAGAAAGAAGAGAACAGTGTGGCACGGCAACACTTGGATTCAGAAAAAGGGCAAGACAAAAGGAAGGGACCAAAGAACGAACGAAAGAATGAAAGGCAGGATGCGAGACAGGGATAGAGCGAGGAGGCAAAATTCCGAAAGAAGAGGGAAAAACAAGACAGAGATGAAAAAGAAGACAGAAATGAGAGGGGGAAAAATGCCAAAGCAAACCACGCTTGCTCAAAGAGAATCCAGATACCCATTCCGGCACTCTCACTTTTGGTCGCCCCCCCACTCAACAAACATCTGACAGGAAACGAAAGAGACCATGTTGGGAAAGGAAGGGAGCGCCTCAATAGCCATTTGCAAGACTTCGTCATAATCTTCCAGAACCCATTTGGGAGAAGCACGAGAAAAATCACATTCACTGCTCCCATGAATGAACCCTTACTTCTCTCCATATATTTTTTCATGTTCTAGTTGTACTATTCATAATAGAAGAAGATCCATGCACTGACTTTCGCAGGCGAGTTGCCAGACGAAAGAATGTCGAGGAGATCTGCCGTGGAGACGAAGTAGAATCGAGGGAAGGCGCGTCGCTTCCCGTCCATGAAATCATTCAGGGCCTTCTCGCATGCGGTCAACGCCGTCTGGACGCCCTCCAATTGGGGGAACATGCCGTCTCTGTTGCAGAAGTCTCGGGCCAGGTCGGTCTCCTTGCCGATCTTGAGGATCTCTTTCACGGTCTGGTCAATGGACACAAATCGCTCAGACTCCTGAGGCAGTTCCTTCTTCACTTCCTCCGAATGGATGAAGAGATTCTCCAAGAACGACCACGAGCGCTGAACCTCTGTGAGAATCTGTGTGACTTCCGACACATTTGCCAGGCTCTTCTGCCACGTGACGACCTCAGTCTCGAAAGTGGCGAGGAACCTGGAGGCGAACATGTTCTGCACCTGCACTTGGTTTTCCTCCAACATTTCGAAGTTTTCCTCGCTGAGTTTGAGGAGCATAATGTCGGTCTGTTTGTGCTGTTGGTGTTCGAACTTGACGGTCTCCCAGTTTTCTGTAATCTTCTTGAGCGTCTTCTCCATTTTGCTTTCCTGTTTGGCCTGATCTGTAATTTCCTCGACCGGTTCCTGGAATTTCCAGAGCTCCAAGGAGTTGATCTCCTGCAACACAGGAAGGAAGGAAGGAAAGAAGGAAGGACAGGAAGGACAGGAAGGAAGGAAGGACAGGAAGGAAGCAAAGAAGGAAGGAAGGAAGGAAGGAAGGAAGGACAGGAAGGAAGGAAGAAAGGAAGGACAGGAAGGAAGGAAGGACAGGAAGGAAGGAAGGAAGGAAGGAAAGAAGGAAGGAAGGAAGGAAGGAAGGAAAGAAGGAAGGAAGGAAGGAAGGAAAGAAGGAAGAAAGGAAGGAAGGAAAGAAGGAAGGAAAGAAGGAAGGAAGGAAGGAAGGAAAGAAGGAAGGAAGGAAGGAAAGAAGGAAGGAAGGAAGGAAGGAAGGAAAGAAGGAAGGAAGGAAGGAAGGAAGGAAAGAAGGAAGGAAGGAAGGAAAGAAGGAAGGAAGGAAGGAAGGAAAGAAGGAAGGAAGGAAGGAAGGAAGGAAAGAAGGAAGGAAGGAAGGAAGGAAAGAAGGAAGGAAGGAAGGAAGAAAGGAAGGAAAGAAGGAAGGAAGGAAGGAAGGAAAAAAGGAAGGAAGGAAGAAAGGAAGGAAGGACAGGAAGGAAGGAAGGAAGGAAAGAAGGAAGGAAGGAAGGAAGGAAGGAAAGAAGGAAGGAAGGAAGGAAAGAAGGAAGGAAAGAAGGAAGGAAAGAAGGAAGGAAGGAAAGAAGGAAGGAAGGAAGGATGCAAAAGAAGAAAAGAAAAACCAGTACCGCACACGCATATGCACTGACATAAAGGGGGTGGGCAGAGAGAGAGAGAGAGAGAGAGAGAGAGTGAGGGAGTGGGGCATGCAGAAAAAGGTTGAGGGCGCCGGGGGGAACAAACAAAGCGAGCAACTGAGACAGACAGGCACAAACATACAAAGACACAGAGATACACGATACATCATCGGTCTGTGAAACAAGAGACTACGCAGAGCATCCCACTGATTCTTTCGAGTGAATCCCTGCCAAGCCGTACGGCAACTGTTTTTCACGACAATCAAGTTTTTTCTAGCGTTCTGTCATCCCTTTTGTGAATATCAAACCGTCCTCTACCCCCCCTTTTCGGCTCGCGTCTATCTGTATGAAGGAAAGGAAGGAGGCCAACGAACCAGCGAACCAACGGACCTGGAGGAGCATGTCATCTGTCACCTTCACGTCTTTCCCCACGAGCTTCATCAGAGCCTCCCAGTGACGTGCCCTCATGGCGGGATCACGCAGCTCTGCGCTCATTCATTTGACACACACATACACAAGTGCATCCATCCATCCATCAGGCCGAACGCATGCATGAAGGGAAAGGAAAGGAAAAAGAGAATGCAAGCAGGCGAACAAAGCAAGCAGGCGAACAAATCTCACATGGAGAGGAAGACAGAGAGAGAGACAGAGAGAGAGAGAGAGAGAGAGAGAGAGACAAAGAGAGAGACAGAGAGACAAGAGGACAGAACGTGGAGAAAAGTGAAAGCACAGAAGAGAAGGAAAGAAGTGAAAAAATCGGCCAGGGAAATTCCATGACACAAACACACATGCACACACACACACACACACACACACACACACAGACAGAGAGAGAGAGAGACACACACACACACACACGCACGCACAACTCATCTGAATGATTTGACCTCACGCCTCACCACTCACGCACCTGCGATGAGCGGCACGAGGACCAGCCATCTCTTGATGCTGTCTGCGAGGCCGACGTATGCGTCTACTTTTCTGTCGACCTTGATGTCCTTCAACTTCTTCTGCATTGATTTCACCTCCTCCTCCATCTCTGGGGCCATGATCTCTCCCCACTTTGTCTGCTCGAACTCCGCAAACTGCTCCTGGCAACTCTCTGTGAACTGCCAGAGAGCTCGGAAGGCTGCCACGTCCTCTCTGCAGGCAGACAGGCAATGATTCCATCCAGAAAGAATTCGTCTCATTCGTGGTGCTTCTTTCTCTCTCTCGGTGGGTAGGTGGTCTTCGGAAGGAAGGAAGCAGTGAAGCACGGAACGGAGGCTTTCTTTCATTGCTCATTCATTTAAGAAAGGCAACCTTCGGAACTGAACCACATTTTCTCTTTTTTGTCTGACAAAGCAAAGAGGGGAAAACAGGAAACAAGGACTTCTTTCTGGAAGGTCAGACAGGACACAAACAGAGGAACACAGAATACATACAAGAGGGGGAAGCATCACGCCTTCTTTCTATTTGACATGTGGAGGCACTGACAAGCAAAAACGGCTGCATATCAACAGCCTATCAAAATGAAAAAAGAGACGGGAGGGAACCAAGAATCACCTTCCTCGATCCAGGTGAGATGGCCTTTTCTTTCATTTCCGACCGTTGAAGAAAACTTTTATCCAATAGCTTGCCAATCATCTGTCTCTGTGTTCTTGTTCGTGAGTGTTTTTGTTTGCAAACTCACCTATGCATGCAGTGCCTTCTCACTCACTCACCAATCCCCGTCTCGCTCCCCTCTTACCTACCTGCACTGCTGCAGAGTCTTGCGAGAAACCTCAACCTCCTGAGGGTAATCAAAGGCCTCCGCAAGATGCGAGAGCTCCGAAAGTTGCGCTTCTTTCTCACCGATCATCTTGTCAATCTGCAGGTGCACATACAGGCAGACAGACAGACGTATGAAAGAAATTACACACGCACCCCCCCCGCACAGACATGCAGAGGCGGGGAGAAAGAGAGGGGGGGCGAGAACTTTTGCGTGGATCCCTGGGTCGCCTGCTGGTCATTCTTTTTTCCATGCAGCCTCGCTCAACCCGATAGAATTGTCTCTTATATTGCGCGTGTGCGTTCGTGTGTGTGTGTGTGTGTGTGCAAATGAAGGACGTGCATTCCTCCTCTCCTTGCACACGTGAATTCTCTCTTCACCCGAGCACCCAATTGAAAGCCACTCGGAAGGAAATGCTTGTGAGCCAGCCGTGATGAGGACCTGCTATCCTCTTTGGCAAAATCAAACAAAAAGACAAATCGGGGGATGAATTGAGAAAGAAAGAAAGAAAGAAAAAAGGAAAAACAGAAAGAAAGAAAGTATGATACATGGATGTAAGACCATTCAGACATACACACAGACAGACAGATTAACGAACGAACCTCATCGAGGCGTTCCACGGAGGCCTTCACTCCGGATTCAAATTTCTGGAAGTTCTCCTGCTTCAGAGAGGTCTGCAGGAAGCGGAAGATGGACGGAGAGCGAATATCTACCCCCGAATATCCTGATGGACGGAGGCTCCATAGAGAACAGGGATGCATGGATAAAAAAAAGAAGCGCTGACAGACAGACAGGGTATGAAGACAGACAGACAGAGAACAAAGGGGAGGCCGCCCGGATTTTGTTCCTATTGTCCATGATCTCATTCATACACGGAGAGAATGTTGGATGTCGGTAGAGGGACGAAAGCGGGTCAGAGAAACATATAGAGAGAAAGATGTAGAAACACAACCATGCATGCACTGACGTGGAATTCCTTCTGGCTGTTCTCAAATGCCGCGATGTCGTTCCGTCCCTTTTCGGCCTCTGCGGCGACGGTTCCCGCGATCTCTTTTTCCTTCTTTCGGGCGGCTCCCTTGAGCGCGGAGACCTGCAAAGACAAACAGACAGAAACAAAGAAAGAAAGGAAGAGACGAAAAGAACAAGAAAGCAAGAAAGAAAGAAACAAAAAGCAAAAAAACAGGAGACAATTGATCAGGACATGAATTACTTGCAGGACGGAAGCCTATCGATTGATCAATCAATGCAAGCAAAAGAGAGCCAACCAACCAGAAAAGCAGGCAGAAAGACCCCCCCTGGCATTTTTGGATCATCTTCCAACCTTTTCGTTCCTACATTTTATTTCTTCGTTCAACCTTTCCAGACGCAGACAGGCAGGCCTGCTGACATGACAGAAGCGTATTTACGAACAGCGGGCTGATTACAGGAGAATGCGGCTTTGTCTCTATCATTTCTTACCTGCATCTCTCAGAGGTCCACCCTGTCTTGCGCTTGACCTGTGATGACTTCCCTTCCATCCAGTTCCTTCCACCAACGGGCAATGAATGACCTTTCTACTTATTCGCACCATGCATGCATGGGAATGCCAATCAATTCATGCACCCACCCACCCACCTTGTCCTGCACAGCCTTCAATTTCTTCACGTTCTGCTCTGTCGGCAGGCCTTCCTTGTCGAGTGTGTTGAGGGTCTCTCCGAGCACGTGCATCTGCAGAAGGAGCTCGTCTCCCTTGCGCTCCACGTCCATGATGTGATTGCGGACCTGTTGAAAGAGAATCAATCGAAAAGAATTCAGATGCAAAAGAGAGAGTGAAAGCTGCAGACGCATGTATGTCTCTCGATCCATCTACATGCACACGTGCATGAGGCTATTTGTGCATAGGCAGAAAGAAAGAATGAAAGAAAAAACACATGCCGGCTCGAAGGGAGGTGGATGACGGGCCTTCAGGATCATAAACATCATATACATTCTTTAGCTTGACTCTCTTCTGGATTTTTTTTTTCAAAGAGAGATGTACAGAGAGGGCACGCAGGTGCATAGATCCACTCACACATGCACGCAGACCCGCAAGCCATTTGTGCAACGATTGATTGACTAGTCGGCTTACTGACTGACTGACTGACCTTGATGACGTTCTTGACGTCTCCGTCCTTGACCTTCGTCTCGAGACCTGCCGCGGTCTCTTTTGCGAAGTGGTCGAGTTCCTCCAGGGAAGATTTGACGAAGGAGGCGACCACAGAACCTGATCGAATTCGCAGGGAAATGAATACACGGAAGGAAACAAACGCAAAGATGTATTTACATGCATGGACATATCTTTGAATGCAGAGGGAGATTCACTCTGTTGAAATCTGAGGGCCCGCAGTGGCTTCTGACTTCCACATCGAACTACATGCAAAGCCAGGCAGGCAGGCCCACGTGATTGGATGCACCCGTCTACCTCCCTCCTCTTTCTCTTTCTAGTCCGCTCTCCCCCTTTTCTTTCTTTTTTTTCGGCCTTTCTCTCTGTGTCGTCAATGGGCGATGGATGCGCTCTTGATTCTCCCCCCCCGGGTCTTTCTTTCTTTCTTGCCGAGAAATGAGTGAGTGCTTGAGGATTGGGGTCGGACTGCGTGCATGCAGGAGATAGACAGACCTGAGAACTCGTTTGCTTTCGGTTTTGCGCCTTCCACGAAGATCGCAGAGAAGGGCGCGCCTCTGAGGGGCTTCAGCTTTTCTTCTTCGTCCTGGACGGACACGCGAATGATCACCTGCACACACACACACACACACACACACACACACACATACACAGACACACACGGGAGGGGGGGGGGGAATGCGACAGACACAAATATCCAATCCATGTCTGTCGTCGAGTTGACGGAAGGGAGCGTGCGATCATGGTTGTAGATCCTCTCAGAAAAGATTGTGGAAGGGGGAACGTACTCAGAGATGGTAGGACAGTCGTCAATGTGGGAGGGGACACAAGATGAAAAGAATGCCCATTCATGCATCCTTCATTCGTTCGTCCGTTCATCCATTCATAGCCCCTCATTCGCATTTCTGCCTTCGAAGCAGTGTGCCTGCATGACCGTCAGACGAGCCAGAGGTACAAATTAATTGCTTGGTGTTTTCACTAGACTACCTACATGCATGTATACATCCCCTGCAGAAATCACTCACATGCATGCATCAAGCGAGTTCTGCCTCACCTCTCCTGCCTTGGGCGCGGTGTATCTGACGATGTACTGCCCGTTGTCCTTGTCCTCCAATTCCCACGGGATCTCGTTGTCGTCTGCAGGGGGGGGGGCTGCCTCTGCGGCTCCCTCCGTCTTTCCCTCCTCGCCCTCCTTCTTCTCCTCTCCCTCTTTGGCCTCTTCCTTTTTCTCCTCCTTCTTCGGGGATGCCTCCCCCTTGTCCGCCAGCTTCTTGTCGACCTTGTACGAGATCTTGATCGAGAACACATCCCCCCCCGACTTTCTGTTCTCCCCTTTTTCGTTCCTCGCCTGGATGACGAACGTCGAGGGCACTCCCGGGCACTGGTCGGTCAGAAGACCTGGACCGAATGCCAGAGACCGGTCGGCTTGCTGCAGAAACCGAAGGGGGGGGGGGGNGGGGGGGGGGGGGACTCAAATGGACAAACGAGGGAGGGAGGGAGGATCGGTCCTTCACCTTCAGATTGAAAGAAACTCGAGGACAAACAACAAGGAAGAAAAAAGAATTCAAGAAAGACAAGGGGGCGCAATGACAAGAGAAATGCACGAATAGATGATTGTGTATTTTTTTTTTCACATATTGGAGCCCAAGTGCATATTAATATCTCGTACGTACAAGAATGAAAAGGCCATGTATGTGGAATTGCATGGAGGCAGAATTAAGTGGCAGTGAGTGCACTGAAGGAATTGACATGAGAGGTGACGTGCTTTTGAGATGATGGGATTCGCTGGTCTGCTCGCTTTCTGCCTGCCTGCCTGCCTGCCTGCCTGCCTGCCGGACTGTATGATTGCCTTTTTATTTGCCTGCGTGACTGGCTGACCGTGTTGAGGAAATAGGAGAAAGTCGTGAATGTCGTTGTGAAGTCTTTGTTGCCGATCTGGATGCGAACCTCGGTCTCGCTTTCTCGGGACCCCAAAACCTGCTCTCAGGCACGCACGTGTACTCAATGATTATCACGCATTTATTTCATCATACTGCTCATGCAGAGGTGATGATGACATGAACATTATGACAAGAACATCCATCATGTTTCTTTCTGGTTCAACCTTTATGGAGATCCAGGTACGTCATTTAGAGAGAATCGGACAGGCAGAGAGACAGACAGACAGGCAAAGCTCCCACACATACGCAGCAAGGTCGGTCGGTCAAAATGGCAAGACGACGTGCGCGCATGCAGGCACACACAATCACTCTGGAGATGGGGTCGGGAAGCGAGAGGAAGAAGCAAGCGTCACCTTTCACACACACACACACACACACACACACACACACCTACACACCTTGAGGATGTTGGGGGTACGGCAGACCACCGTGTCAGATGACATGAACTGGACGTCGGAGGCGTCAGCCGTCACCTTTCCGACAGAGAACCTGACAGACAGACAAACAAACAAGAAACAAACAAAGATTCAAACGAAGAGAAGGGGGGGGAGAGAAAGAGACGCACGTGAGGGAAGCGAGAGAGGGTCAGTGCAGTGCAGTGCATACGCAGAATTGATTTCGACAGGGTGCCAGAGCCTTTCTCCGACAGACTCAACAGACTGACCCCCCAAGTGGCTGGATACTGCCTGACCAACGACCCACGCACCCCCCCACCCACCCACCTGACGGTCATGTTCCCATCGGAGAATCCGGTTCCGCAGATCTTCACTTCGGTGTTTCCCGTCACGGGCCCCAGCCTCGGAACGATCGAGAACACAGCGTACGGAGGGCCGACAACGGAGGACACATTCAGAGCCCACACATCCCCGAGCCACTTATTTGCCCACCCACCGAAGACAAGAACATTCGATTCTTCAGGATCGTAGCACACAGCAGCATGTTCGCGAGGGGGGGGTCTCTCTCCGTCTCCAGGAGCACCAAAATTCAGTTCTCCCCTCGTCCCCCTGCCCTGTGCCATCGTTGCCTCCAGGTCCCCGTGAGTGCTCCGTGTGTCGAGTCCCTTCTTCGGCTTCAGCTCTGGAATGTCCCAGAACATCTTCTCCCCCAGGTCCAGCACTCCTGCAAGCAAGCAAACAAGCATCAATCAAAACGTCATGGACATATGCATGCACATGTCGATCGTGTTGTCATTCGAGAAGACGACTTCAAGGACCTGTCCTCCTCTAGCACCCATGATCGCATAGTAACCTGCCAAGCATTTTCTTTCGGTGAACCATCGACAGCTTCAGAAAACATGATCAGGTTACACCCGTCGCACCCACCCACGCACCTGTGGTGTTATCGAACGACCCAAAGCTCCTCTGCCCTCCCTCGTCAAACTTCCCAGCGGAACCCCCGAAGACGAAAACCTTCCAGGAGGGAATCGCCTCGATCAGCTGCGCGCGTGAGAAGTTTTTGTGCACGAGGTGTTCTTTTCATTTTGTGAGAGGCCAAAAACATCAATTCATTCTGGCATGTTTGCAGGCGGTCCGAACGAAGACATGAGTGCCGGCCATCGACTCAATGCTGCAGAATTCTTTCTCTCACAAAGTCTCACAGAAAGAATCGATGAAGGAAGAACACACAGGCAGCAAGACACTGACGTTGAGCCATAGGAGACAATATAGAAAAAGGAAAGCCCTACAAAATAGATAGATAGATAGACAAACAGACCTGGCAGGAGACGTTCCATCTGGGTGTGGTGTTCGGAATCGGCAGGTCCAGATCGCTCCAGTCCTTCTGCATAGATACCATGAAGGAAAGAAACACAAAGAAAGAGAGGAGAAATACAAAGAGAAGGAAAGCAAAGGAAGCTCACTGACTGACGGAAACTCTTTTGTTCCGTCTCACTCTACATTCAAGCGAATTGACATGCAGCACCTTCTGTCATTGCAAAGACGTAACTATATGAAGAGTTGCAAGTTGAAGTTCTTACGAGAAGAAAAACACATACCGATCGTGTCTAGCCTCTCTGGAGACCTACCTACCTGGGTGTCTCTCCAGAGATTCCTTCCAAAAAATGCAATCTGGTTCGTTGATCAGTCGATCGCCCGAGATTCAAAAAACAAGAAAGAAAGACCAATTCAGAAAAACAGAAAAAAGAACATCATGCAGGGAGGCAGGGAGGGAGAATCTCATCATGCGGTCATTCTCTCTCATCAATCATCCATCAGGGCACTCACCCACTCACTCCTTCGACTCTATGGATCCCTTCTTGATTCATTCCTCCTTCCCTCCCTCCCTCCCTCTGCCCCTTTCCATTTGCACATTGAATCGATTTCAGATCAGAGAGACGTGCACACACACAGAGAGAGAGAGAGAGAGAGAGAGAGAAAGAAACACGGCATCACATCACGCAGCAGAGCAATGAGAGAGAAGGCAGAAAGAAGACACGCACGTTGTCAAGATCCAGAGCGAAGAGGTCGTTGAACTGCGTCTCGCTGTTCCACCCTCCGTAGACGAAGAGAGTTTGCCCCTTCACAAACGCAGCGTGGCCAGACCGAGGGGGAGGGGCCGAGCCAGTGCAGTGGAACTCCTGCCACGAGTCCTCTCCCAACTCCTGCAGGAAGGAAAGAAAGAAGGGAGGAAGGGAGGAAGGAGTGAAGCCTCACACGGCCAGACAGACAGACAGACAGACACGCCTGTTAGTTCTTCTGTACATCCAGGAGACGGAATTCCAATTCATTCTTCATCATTCCCATCTCCTTTCGTGCACCCGAAGACCTACCTCTACAGTGGGCAGACACGCACACACAGCTATAGACAGAAATTGTGGGCGCTCTCTTTGCGCCATGCAAGCAGAGGACTTGAACAACAGCGTTGTCGTTATCCTTCAAAACGATGAGCACGCACAATCATTGGCAGGAACACACAAACAAAGCAACAAATAAGCAAGCTAGAAAGCAGGACTTACCAGCACGAAAACATCGTTGTAGGCTCTGCGGGCATACCCCCTTCCTCCGTGCCCCCCGAAGACGACCACCTTCTTCACCTCCCGGTCTCCATCCTTTCCTTTGGTCTTCCAGAGGGTGGCCGTGTGGTTGCTCCTCGGGGCGGGTGCACTCTTCAGAGGCTGGCCGGTGGGCCCCAGCTCTGCATGCATGGATGCATGGATGGATGGATGCACCATGTCATTTCATTTGGACAAACAAACAAACGAACACACGAACGATCAAACAAAAAAATAAACAAACAAACAAACAAACAGATATGCACCTCCCTACATATGTTGACAAAACACACCCACGTGCTCCCTCCGTGAGGATGCCCCATGCGTGCACAGAGAGAGCTGCGGTCGCTCCTGGGAAAAGGGAGGAACATTTCTTCTTCACAGAGAGTCCGACTGGCCGGCCCCCATTCCTCCCACACACGTATCGAGACAGGGATAAACAAAGAGAGGGAAGGGCGACGTGAGTGTACAGACAGACAGACAAAGAAAGGACAGACCTCCATCATTTGGTTGAATCAGATTGATCACATCGTTGTGGAACTGCTCCTTCTCGTCGACGAACATCTGCATACAGTTTGGAAGCAAGGGAGTAAGGAAGGAATGAGAATGAAACGAAGGGAAGAAACAAATAAAGACAGACAGATTATATGGCCAGACAGACAGACTATATGTTTCTTCTTCTCCCTTCTTTTCTTCATGTACATGACAGACAAAGAGAAAGAAAGAACACAGTCAAAAGAACAGAACCAACAATCCAACAGCGTGGGCAGACAGACTATATGGTTTCTTTCCCTCCTTTTCTTCAGACAGACAGACAGACAGACAGACAGAAACGAATAGAAAGAAACAAAAAAAAGGTCCGGCCCCTCATTTGCAAATTCCTGCTGCCGTATCCATAAAGGCAGGCAGGCAGGTGCATGCGAGACGGGAGGAGAAAATCAAACCAGAACCAACTTTGGTTCACTACTGCTTTTCTTCATACATCATGCCCCATCCAAAATAGTCCCTCCCCCCCCCCCCC
>JAHBMJ010001343.1:0-7500 GCA_018398765.1 Chromera velia
CACGGGCAAATCTACGATCTAGATAAATATCATCCGCTCCGGAGTCAACCAAAACTCTGACAGGCACACCCGCCACTCGGCCAGAGTATACAAACAACCCTGGATGAAAGTCCAAATCAGAGAACAAATCGAGAGCGGAATTCGACTCTGTATCACACGTGTTTATGTGTTCGATGGGAATGTCAAACTCTTGGGGATCCCCATATATTTCTGTGCACTGACCACACTGACCACATGTCGGGGGCACTTCTCCCTCTTCATAGCCCCCGTAGATCGTCCGGACTCCAGATCGTCCACCGTCACGGCCACCTCCACGCTTTCCACGACCACCACGCCCTCTGCCCCAAGGGCCCAAGTCTCTGTGTCCCCCCCTCCACTGCGCTTGGAAGGAAGAACCCTGCTGGGGATTACCACCGTGTGCCCACTGCCTTTCTCCTCTTTGCCCCTATCTCTACGAGTCTGCATGGGAGTTGCCATAATTTGCCCAGCCCTGTAGCCCTGGGCATTTGTTGGCACTATGACCAGACAGGCAGCAACGGAAGCACCGTCCTTCCTGGATGCAACGGGTTCTCTCGTCCGGCATAAGTGGTGGTGGGAGCGAACGGACCCCACACAAATCCATGGGGACGGGCCCTTCCTCAGGGACAAGCGACTAGTTACGTTGACCGCTCACCCCTCCACTCTCGGGAACGCACAGACGGAAATCTCAGTGTCCACCACCTTTCACTCAGGAGGAGAGGAAGGCTTCGATCTCGGCTGCCTCCTTCTGTGTCTCTAACAGTGTGTGTGTCTTCGCCTTTGCAACGTCGAGGGCGATAGAGTTCGGCAGTCCCTTAGTGTAGTCCTCGACAATGTCTTCCTCCCACAGGTGGGGAAGCTGGCCCACCAACTGAGAGAAGGCCTCGTTGTACTTCTTCATCCCTAAGGCTTCAGTGCAGCGAAGTGCCTGAAGCTTTGCCCGAGCGATACTCCTCTCCATGGTCACCTTTAGTCTCTTCGTGAGTTCAGTCTTCAGCGACTCCCAGTTCGAGAACACTCCATACTCCCCCTTATACATCTCATACCATTCCTTCAAATAGGCCGGTAGCCGGCCTTTCGCCATCTTTATTTTCTTCGATTCCCTCACCTCGTTCAGCTCAAAGAAGTCTTCTACGTCCTTCAGCCATCTCTGAAGCTCCTCCTTCTTGCCAGAGAACACCAGCTTGGCGGGAAGCTCCACAACCTTACTTGCGCAGTGACCGGGACCAATGTCAGTGCTCGCACCAGCAGGCGAGCTCTGAAGGATCGGAGGGGAAACCTGGGATGATAGAGAAAGGCCTGATTAGATAGCTTGAATAGCCTGTCCTTGTGCCTCCAAAGCCTGTCCCTGCAAAGTTAATTGTTGACCCTGCAAGGCCTGCGTTTCCTAAACGATGCGCATCGAATTGGACAATGTTTCAAGGGCCCCAAACACTTCTGGAATGCCCGGAGCCCCAATATTCTGCGCACCTTCCATCAGCGTATCAAGCCGAAGGAAGGAAGAGCAATTCTCACTCTGAAGCGACACTTGGAAACTTTTCTCTCCACCCTTATCTGAGGCTGGAAAGAGGCTCTACTGCTAACTGTAAGATGAACAGTACAATGCTATAAGGTGGTCTAAAGGTATGTCTAACCTAGAAGCGTCAGTGTTCAGTCTAGCCAGTCAAACAGTCTGTTGATCACTTCATGCACCAGGCTGCTCGAACCATTAACTGCATTTATTTAGCCTCGTCCCATAGCAGCGTTCACTAAAATCGATTTGATCGCGCATGCTCGTGGCCCGGCGGCAAGCCGTCTCCGAGCCGGTCCCGGTACCTATACTATGCGCGTTCACGCCCCGGCAGCACCTCTCGTGCCGCCACATGTACAGCCCGACATCTCAGCCCCAGGCACGCCCCTCACATGTGTTGTTCTTTCTCAAATTTTGCACTGTTGTGCAACACCGAACTCTGCGATAGATCAGTGTTCCCATTGTTTTGGAGAAGGACTTAGAGTATGCAAGACCAAGACTAACTGGACATTGGCACTCTAGCCCCATTTCTACCTATTGTGTCGCAAGCGAGGAAACTATTAATATGTTTGGCCTTGGAGAGTTCTTCAATGTTCTTCACCTTAGTAGTTCATTAAGAGCCTGCCCGGCCCTGTACGTCATTCTTGCCGCGCTTTGCCTCCCGAGTTTCCTTCGCAAAATGGCCAACTCGATCGAGCTTCAAGCACGCGGGAGTTTCGGGCGAGCTCGTGCATGCATACGAGTTTTGACCGCAAAAAAACTCGACCACGCGCGCGCGAACGCGGAACTCGGGCACCACTGTCCGCCAAAATAATTCCGCGGTCGAGGTCGACACTCTTTTTAGCTCGCTCAGCCTCGCTAACGTTTGCTGTTCACAACTGGTGTTGCCAGGCATGATCACGCTCGAGCTTTCCGCCTTTGCCTAGCTTTCTAGGCTTTAGTGCAAGACGGCCGCAAGCCTCGAGGATCTGCCTCCATGCCCCGAGGTAGGCCAACGAATCGGACTATAACCCTCCGCTGGCGGACCCGTTGAATGTCTGGCTACCTGAAGGCAGACAGACCGGGACTCCAAGGGTGGGTGGGCGGGCATCGGTTCAGTCCCTGGAGATAAAAGCCCCCGCGAATATTGCTACTACTACCCTGCATTTTTAATAAATAACAAATAAAAACGGGTTTTTTTGCAGTGCACTTTCTTGCCATCTCGTATGACCATACCATCTTCCGTCTTGGCTCTTTTCACTCGTACCCGATGCTTCTTGTTTCTGCCTTCGTGCATGACGCAAGGCCTCGCTAAACGTTCCGCGTCTCCCGGGCACCGCCCCGCGTGCGGCATGTGCGCGCGTGCGCCGTTGGTTCCAGCTGAACCTGCGTTCTCGTTCCAATGGATGTTTCTCTCTGTGCTTTGCGCGAACTCCCATTTCAGCTTCCACACTTTGCGTGCCCTACCGTTTCCTAACTTATCTTTTCCTAGTTTTTCTTTTTTTATGCTCATGCTCTGGTGTTGCCAGACATGATCACGCTCGAGCTTTCCGCCTTTGCCTTGCTTTCTAGGCTTTAGTGCAAGGTGGCCGCAAGCCTCGAGGATCTGCCCCCAAACCCCCACACACCCACACTGCTGATCGGCGGCCGCCTACCCCTGCCCGCTTGTCCCTTTCCAGAGACTCTCCCTATATATAACTGCTCGGCAGGTGGCCGCCAATGCCTCCGCCTAGACTACACTAGGTGTGAGCGTCGCCTTATGGTGGCATATACCCCTACTCCTATCACTTTATACCCTACATACTTTCCATCACATCATGAACAGGTCATGTTCCTACATGTCTGCGATATGGGCTACAATTTCTTAAACGTCTTTCGCCGCATACGCCATCCATGCGTTGACGCTGTTGTGTCCTAAAATGTCGACCGCCACGTCTACTGGCAGCTCTGCCCTCCTCATAGCCGTGTGGCTGCTCCTCCTAAGCGAATGCGTCATAAAGTCCATGCACTCTCAATCAGGCAGGCACCTCCGAATCGCCTTTCGCAGCGCCCTCTGCCATGCGTCTCGCGTGAGTGCTGTACCCTTCCACCGCTTGCCGTACCTATCCGTCGCTTGGAAGAGAGCACCCTCTCGAGGGGCCTTCTCCAGGCAGTCCAAAATGTGTTTCCCCAGGTCTGTCCCATCTGTTGCTACCAATGGTATCGGACACATCGCCCCCCTACCAAAAGGATCACCCTTGGACCTGTGAATATAGCACGCAACGTATGCTGGGTTGCCTCTCTCTCTGAGTATAAAATCCTCTCTCTGCCTCGCCAGGATCTCGCCAATCCTCTTCACGGGAAAAAACGCTAAGACCGCTACCGTGGCATTTCATACCCCGTCTAACGTCCCTTGCTCTCTCCAAAACTGTATCAGTCGGAGCACCTCCTGCTTCAACAGTCTCTCCTTTTCCTTAACTTTGTTATCTGCCAGTTTTTTCAGACCTATCCAAAAATACCTCAAACTTTCATGCTCTAGGGGCGGGGCGCCGTGCCCCTGCTCGTGATGCCACCACCTAACTGCCCCTCTGAGCATTCCAATCTCCCCCTCTTTCAGTCCTTTCAGGTATGCGAAACCCATCTTCACATCTAGCGGACTAGTCATGGGCAGTAGGTGGGGGTTCGATTTCTCCATCTTCCTCAGTGCTGCATCGTATCTCTTCTTCGTAGCTGGCTCGAGCGCGGCAGCCTCAATCGCTATCGCCTCTTCCGCGAGCTGCTTCTTTGACGTACCCCCTCCTTCGCCTCCCTCCCCACTCTTGGCCCCCGCCGCGGCTGCGAGGTGTGCGTGGGATACAAACCCTGCTTCCCGTGCTTTCCTTGACAACGTCTGGACACGACCTACCCTTGTCGTCTCCATCGGCCGTGCGATCCCTACATTTAAACACGATGTATACAGTCATCTCGACATGCAACATACGCTAACTCCTCGGAGGCGCGTCCCCTTATGCGCACCCGCGCGCGCCTTAAGTCTCTGGCACCCTTGCCATACAACCGCATCCTCTTTGTTGGGCTACATACCACCACTCTAATCCCTACGATCCTTAACTTCGTCTAGCAACTGTAATATCTGACATACAGTGACTAGTGCATTGAGTGAATCAGATGCACAACTTCTACACTGCACGTCACGCATAATTCAGTTTGCCGGAGTCAGTACACTAAATCACCGATCAACACGTCTTTACTCTCATCGACTATTAATGAGTAGCGCCTCCTATTCCTCCAGAATCGGTCGTCCTCTCGGAAGACTGAACACCCACCGACCACTACTGTATCGCACCTCTGTCTGCAGCGGCAGTTGGGGAACAAAAATCTCTCTCCCCCTGCTGAACCTGTCCATCACTCTGCACTTCACCCCACTCTTCCCCCAGTGATCCCCCACTGCCTTTGGCACCACCAGAATATGCGGTCGACACGGCGCTGCCAGCTCTGCAACCTGTACAGCACGTTGGTACTCATCCCCTGCTGGTGCGCATACTATCACGTCAGATCTTTCTTGTGCATACCCAACCGCTGTCGTTCTCTTCCAGGCTCCCCTTGCTTGCCTGTTCAGATGGCCTACCACCCCGTCCTTCAGCACCTCCTGCCGATGGGCTTCTCCCCCCATCCTTGACAACTGGTCTGCGACACAATTCTCTCCTCCTGGAATATGTACTGTAACTACCTCGACACCTGCTTTCCTCTCTACCGCTTGAATCTCTTCCACCACCTCGCCCAACGCCACTGCCGCACCCCCTGCATTCCCGTGTTGCTGCTGCTGTGTCTGCTTCGCCTTTACAAAGGCCCTCTGCTGCTCAGGGGACACGGGATGACCCATTCGCTGGATCTTCTCTTCAAGCGTGAAGACTCTGCGCTCAGTGAGATGGGCCCTCTCTCTCAGCTGAGACAGCCTTCTGAAGGTCAACGCCAGCAGAGGGAAGATGAGGTCAGTTGAGTGGGGGGGGATCGGGGCCCCGTCTTTCTTTGCATCCAGCACATACCCCACGGTCTCGAGTGAGGCTTGCTACAGGTCAGGGAAATTGGTACAGCCATCGAAGAATCGCATCAGCACTGCTGCTGCCTCCGCGACTTTCCTGGCTCTCTCCGCCTCCCTCTTCTCCGTTCGGTCTGTGACACTGTCTCTCTCTCTGGTTAGCTGTGCCGCCCACTCCTTCAGAACTTTCTTCACTAATTCAGAGGGCCATCTTCTTCTGAGCTTGTATTCTCCGTCGGGGTTGGGGCCCCTGGCCAACGCGCCTGCCGTGGCGTTGTCCTTGGGGATCAGGCAGGTCCCGTCTCTCCCTACCTTCGCGGGAAGCAAGAAACAGTTCACATCCCACTCCGGGACCCCCGCTCCCGCTGCCCCTTCCATCCCCTTTGTCTTACCACGCTGACCTACTGCGAGGGCCGCAGCGACGGCTTCCTCCTGAGCATCGACCATGTTAGCCTCGTCGTCACCCTCGTCACCCGACTCGATGGTGATGGGTCTCACGCGTTTGGGGGCCCTTGCCGCTGCCGAAACCCCCCCCGCGGCCTCTCCTTCCGAGTCGTCGAGCCTCTCCACTCGGAGTGCCTCGATCTGTGCCTCCAATTCCGCTCTCTGCCTCTTCTTGTTCTCACGGCGGAGACGCTCTCTCTCGTTCTTTTCCTTCCTCCTCTCTTTCTCCTTCTTGTCACCCCACTTCTCTGCCATCTTCTTCCTCGTTTCTTCATCGAGGAGCTCCATGGCTGCACACAGACATAAGGAGGCATTTACCATTCCACCTATACCGCACTACCGGTGTCCTGCTACCGATTGCTGACACACACTCCGTGGCCTCTCTAGCAACACCGTAACCTGGCAACAGCCGCTAGAACAGCCGTCTCGCGTTTGCACCCCAACGTGAAGGTCTTTTCTCCTGTCTTCCTTGCTTTTACTGTGCCACCCCACGCACTCACCGTGAGCGTCGGCCAATAGCAGCGCCGCTGCGTCCTTGATCTTCTGTCTTTCTTCGGCCGAGATGCCTGCCGCCTCCTCAGTCTCGGCCCTTTCGACCTCTGGCTGAGCGACTTCACCCCCGCCGGCTGCACCCGCAGCGCCTCCTTGCAACCCGTTCTCTGCCTGAGCTTCCATGGCTACTTGATGCGTCTCTGTGTCTCGCTTCCTTAGGCTCAGACGTCGTGTCCAACCTGAAGGCATCACACACAATGAACGCAATGAGTTCCGGCAGCCCGTTGCCTGAGTTGCCTCCGCTGCCGCGCCGAACGCGCCGACGGTTATGCGCCTTGCTCACAGCCCCCGCGCGCTGACCTTGGGTCTGATCCGTCATGCGCACCACGTGGCTCGATTGCGCAGAATTCTGACTGTGGGGCCCTGCAACCGCGTCGGTTCAGTCCCTGGAGATGAAAGCCCCCGCGAATATCGCTACTACTACCCTGCATTTTTCCGGTTTTTCGTAACAAATAAAAAAGGGTTTTTTGCAGTGCACTTTCTTGCCGTCTCGTATGACCGTCTCCTGCTTTGCTGCCTGTTTTCCTTCTGCCCTGAGGTCTTCCTCGCCCGTAGACGAATGGTTTACCATCTTCCGTCTTGGCTCTTTTCACTCGTACCCGACGCTTCTCGTTTCTGCCTTCGTGCATGACGCAAGGCCTCGCCAAACGTTCCGCGTCTCCCGGGCACCGCCCCGCGTGCGGCACGTGCGCGCGTGCGCCGTTGGTTCCAGCTGAACCTGCGTTCTCGCTCCGATGGATGTTTCTCTCTGTGCTTCGCGCGAACTCCCATTTCACGACTGTTCTCATTCAGTGATTTTCAGTGCGTATGTGTGGTACACGCCTCCCTGGCAACTCTATCGAGCTTAGGTGTGTGTGAGGGTGAAAGGGAAGTGTAGGAAGATCGCCCAAGCGACTTGAGAAGGAACTTGCATTTATTTGCCGTCTCGACCCTTTTTGCCTCCACCCAAATCAATCGACCTCGATCGATGGAGGACACGGAG
>JAHBMJ010001343.1:12500-33007 GCA_018398765.1 Chromera velia
CACCGAGAGCGATGACTGACTGACTGACTGACTGACTGACTGGCAGAGAGAGAAAGGGGAAGGGGGAGAGGGAAGAAGGTGCGTGCATGGTAGTGGATGGCGACGAAGGGGACGGTTGATGTGTACAGCAGACGAGTGAGTTCGGATAAACGGGGGATGAGGAGGTAGAAGACAGATCGACTGATTGATTCATTTACTGCTGACGATACACAGCCGAAAAGCACAGACACACACACACACACACACACAGAGAGAGAGAGAGAGAGAGAGAGAGTCAGAGAGAGAGGGTGGCGTGGGCAGACAAAAAGAGACGAAAAGAGAGAANGGGGGGGGGGGCAGGAGATGTGTTCATGATGCAGTCGGTAGCACTCTAGATGCCGTCCCCTGTCCTTGCCCGCCTCCTTGTCCCACCATCTGCAGAGTGCAAGAAAAAGAAGAGAGGCCTTTGAGTTAAGTTGAGTCAGACAGACAGAAAAAGTGAGAGAGAGCTGAGGAGGCTCGAAAAAAGGACTCGAGGCAGACAGCTCCTCACTTGTTCTCTTCTCTCTTCTCGCCTGCTTTCGTCTCCTCTCGTTTTCCTTAGAACAGATTGGTATCTTTTTCTCTTCTCTTCTCTTCTGTCTTCTCTCACACACGCACGCGGAATGGAAGGGACATGATGCACTTGTCTATGTGCCTCTCCCTCTCTTCCCCCCTCTCAGCAGTAGGGTCATGGTCATGCCCCTCCCCCCTCATTCGTCGTCTCCCTGTCTTGCGGGTCCATGTGCACAGCTGTGGATTCATATTTCTTTGTCTCCCGTTTTTGTTGCGTGCTGTTGTCTTCTCTGCTGTACAGCAGTTCGCATGTTTCATCTTTCTGCATTTTGTCATCTTCAGTTTTTGCAATTTGTTTTCTCTGTCTTCTTGCATCCTGGTCTCCCTATCTGGCTACCTTTGGCTCCAAATCAGTAACCCAAAGCACATTTGTCCCTGGATGTCCGTTAAGGACAACCCTTAGGCAGAGGACGGAGAGCCAGCAAAGAGGGAGCGCGACAAGAGCCGTAAGGCTCTGCTTGGTGTACTGGTGCATTTTGATACTCTCTCAGCAGTACTTTGGAAGAAACTAGTTTAAAAAACTTATGACCATATAATTAAGCTAGTGAATTTACTTAGAAATTTACTAGTAAATTATAAACGCTTGACGTGCGGATATAACAAGGCTGTCAGATTACATATGTTTTAAAACATTTTGTTATATTTCACTTTTTGTGTAGTTTGTTTTCAAGTTAAATCTAGTTGATTGATTTTGCTTTGATTGATTGATTGATATGTTCCGCCCTAGGGCCTTCCCGCTATGTCTATCGCTTTTTTCATTGATTGATTGATATGTTCCGCCCTAGTTAAATCAGATAAAAATATTAAAAACACTGTATGACATCATATGAGATTGCTTCCTATTAAATTCTTGATGCCAAAGTTGGTGGCTTTTAGTAGTTTTTCTACTCTAGTTTTTACTAGTAGACTCGATGATCGGAGTTATTTGATGATTGCGAATGACTTTACACGTAATTTTTAGTAAATTTTCTAATCTGAATTTCCAGATGTTTTTTTGGTAATATCTGGTAACTGATAATTTTACCAAAAATTTTAAGATTAATTTTCATTCATTGTAGCATTCATTCAGGGTTGTTAAGTACCATGCCTTTCAGTACTTCGGTGTTATGGATCATGAATAAGAGAAATACTTAGCCTTTCGATAAGCAAGATCGACCTAATAGTAAAAGGGTCCAATACAGAGTGATTGATTCAATACAGACGCGTGCCTATTATTGACAGCAATTCTCAGATACAGAGAATGGACGTGCATACATGCTGCCTGTCATAGAGAGAAGGCAAGCCTGAAGGAAAGGTGCCCTCTCTAATAGACTTCTATGTGTAAGATCGTAAAAGCACGTATCTGAGCCCTATAGCTTACGTAGGCCAGACGGAACAGTGGTTAGCAGAGCTTTCGGGTTCCCGGTCCAGTTAACACAATACAGACCGGAATCACAAGAAGAGGAACCTCCTATCTGCAAGGAGGAAGCCAGAGTTCCCCTTCGATTCCTTCCATCCACCCCTGGTTGGAGAACATCGACACTCCTCCTCCTTCCTCCATAGGCACCCTCTTCACGGAGGAAGGGGAGATTGTTATCGAAAGCCCAGCAGCCACGCACCGCTCAGCATCTGAACAATACACTGATTCAGAGGAATCGATACAGGCAGGGCAAGGACTGAACATGGCAATTGATGTAGACAAACTGAAGGCACTGGCAGAGGTGAAGAGAGTCGTAGAGGTATTTGACCCTAAGAAGAAGAATGGGAGGACTTGGTTCAGCCAATTCCGTGACAAAGTGAAAACCGGTAACCTGAACGTCGACGAATACAAACTGTTGCTTGGTATGCACTTTGTTGACACTGACCTGGTGCAGCAGTGGGATGAGAAGAGAGGAACATGCTCCACCGTCGATGAAGTAGACGCATGGTTCCTCGATGCCTATGGTGGGGGAGGAATGGAAGAAAAGCATGCGGTGTATACGATGGCAGACGTGAAACTGAGTGTCGCAGACGCATTCCAACCGTTCGTTGACCGATTCATCGATACCTTCATGGCCGCCAACCCAAACGCTATTCGCAACCATCGTATCACACCATTCATCAACGCCCTCTATCCCGAAATGCAGGAAGCTCTGGAAATTGAACCCGCGTTCTCCGAATAGAATGACTTGGTAAAGAGAACCGGGCATCTCCATGCCAAGCTGCAGAAGAAAGCCAGAGCCAAACTCGCTGCCGTTCAGAGTACGCAATCAGCGTCTGACCTTGAAGGATGGGAGAAGTTGACAGACAGGCTTGAGTGCGTTGAGGCCAGCATAGCGGCTTTGCACACTCGTGGCCGCGGCAGGGGCAATTCGATGCCGCGAGGGGGTCGGGGCGGCTATGCCGTCTATGGCAATCGGCCGTCTCCTCAAGTCGCATACGGCTTCACGCCTGGCCGAAATGCAGGCTCAGGATAGAAAAGTAGATACAGGGGACGAGGAGGAATGCCAGGAGGTGTGTACAGAGGCAGAGGAGGTCACAACGGTTTCAACAACAGTCACTTCGGGTATGGACAGAATGGGCATGCTCCACTGCTTGAGCAACAAGTGCCAACATGCCACCATTGCAGGTCGCCATCACACTTCGTCGCGAACTGTCCACAACTGCGGTACTCGGGAAACGAATGGGGTGGAGGGACACAGTAGAGGCAGTCCTTACTACCCAACCTCAGTTACCTCGTCCTCTCTCTGCGTATCTCCATGCTCCACTTCATGAAATAAAAAGGAAAGGCTGCTTTTCGAGAGAGGACGACAGTGCAGGGAAGAGATTTGCTTTTGAAAAAGCGCGTAGGCAGCCCGTACTTCCATCTCCTTTGCCGGTACGAATGCCCAAAAGAGAAGAAACGAAGCCAATAAGCATGTGGGCACAGAGTGCTTCCGTTAAGGTCGGTAGTCAGTCGAAAGTAAGCTTTGTGGTTGGAAATGGACATAAGACGACAAGAATACTTGATTCAGGTGCAGAGGTCTCATTCATAGATGTGTCACTGACTTTGCATGCAGACAGCCCAGTGGTTCCGGCTACCCTGGCGCTGTCGGCGGCTAGAGGGAGTGGGTTGAAGGTGCTGGGGGAGACCACGATCTCACTCTCCCACCCCAACAACCCAGAGAAGAAATTCCTGCACACTCTCCTCGTCACAGCCGATACGGGGTACAACCTGGTCCTTGGGCAGGACTTTCTTAAGCTCAAAGACCCAGTCGTGCAGTACCATTACAGAGAAGATAGGTTGGTTGTTGCTGATCTTCCCGTCTTTCACTGTTGGTATGATGACGGACGGAAGCCGATGCGTGTGGCTCCCCTCCGCCGCACAAAAGTCACGAAGCGTTCCCATGCGCTTCTTTGGGTGGATGTAGATGGAGTAGGAGAGGAAGAAACAGTCATTTTGCATCAAAATTTTCCCCGAACGCACCCAGGCCTTGCAGTCCCAGACCAGATAGTCACAGTGAGGGCCGGTGTTGCCACCATCGAAGTCCTGAACGTCTTGCAGCAGGATCTTCGGTTGGGTACAGAGTTCCTCCTTACTTTTGCCGAGCCAGCCAGCCGCGTTGCCTCAGTCACAGCCGTCACAGCCGTCACAGCCAACGTGACAACATCTACCCCACCGCAGAATCTCCCGCCGCCTCTTTTGTTTCTGAAAGTTGATCTCTCACACATCCTGCCTGAGGTCAGAGGGAAGTATGAATCCCTCTTCCGAGAGCATAACGACCTCTGGTCTCGCTCCCGCTTTGATATCGGCGAATTGCGATTGAATGGGCAGCCGTACGAAGTCCAAATCCCCACAGGCGATGCCCCTTCCATCAGATGGAATCAGGACAGAGTGCCCTACCACCAACGCGACCATGTGAAAAAGGAGATTAAGGCAATGGAAGAGGGGGGTGTCATCCGCAAGTCCAGCTCTCCATGGGCTGCGCCCGTTGTCCTTGTGAAGAAGCTTGATGGCACCACCCGTTTCTGCCTCGACTTCCACAAGCTGAATCAGGCAACCAAACGTGACTTGTTCCCCCTTCCCCGCATTCAAGAAACCCTCGACCATCTCGCAGGAGCACAGGTGTTTTCCGTTCTCGATTACACCTCCGGCTTCTTCCAGCTGAAGATGCATGAAGCAGATGCAGAGAAAACTGCTTTCGTGACTCCTTTTGGTCTGTATGAGTTCACACGCATGCCGTTTGGGCTCGTGAACGCACCGAGCATCTTCCAGCGTGTGATGACGTTGCTCCTCGCAGGTTTGACGAGAGACATCGCCCTCGTCTACATCGATGACATCATTGTTTTCTCCCGCTCGCACAAAGAGCATTTGAGGGATTTGAGGGAGGTTTTGGGATTGGTGAGGCAGGCAAACCTCAAGCTGAAGTTAGAGAAAGCGCAGATTGCGTTGAGAGAGGTGGAGTATTTGGGACATTCAGTCTCCTTCAGGGGGATCAGGCCGAGTCGAAAGAATGTGGAGAAGATATTGGAGTGGGAGTCCCCAAAAGACCGAAAAGAGCTGCGCTCCTTCCTTTATCTCTACTCGTATTACCGCCATTTCGTTGCAGGCTTTGCGAGGTTGACGCATCCCCTCCATGAGCTGCTGAAGCCAGCTGACAAGGAAGGCCGTCCCCTTCCCTTCCAGTGGGGGGAGGCGGCAGAGGCAATCTTTACCGAATTGAAGAGACGCCTCACTACCCCCCTTATCCTTGCCTTTCCAGACATGAGCCGCCCTTTCACCGTCAAGCCAGACGCGTGCAAGGTCTCCGTGGGAGGTCTTCTCACACAAGAAGTCAACGGAAAGGAAGTGGTGATTGCCTACACGAGCAGGGCGTTGAGTGCCGCCGAGAGGAATTACAGCCCAGTAGAGAGGGAGGCCTTAGGTCTTATCTACTGCTGCCGACAGTGGTGGCACTACCTCATTGGTGGGCGCACGTATGCAGTCACTGATCATAAACCCAATTTGGCGATGGAGGATAGGAAAGTGACGAATGAGAAAGTAAGGAATTGGGCGTTAGAGTTGCAGGAATTTGGGCTGCGGTATGTTCACAAATCGGGAAAAGCCCATACAGATGCAGACGCTCTCTCCCGAATGCCGCAGAAGCCGTTGCCTGTTTGTGTTGACAGTGGTGTCCCACTGTGCAGACATTGCAACCAACCCGCAGACGGGAACACCGAGATCCGGACAAGCATGGGGGCAGTCATGGCAAGTATACACAGGCAGGCAGAGGCTGTACCGCTGCAAGCAAACAAGACGTTTTTGGACAGAGTGAGAGAGGAGTTACCGAAAGATCTAGTGTTGGGGGACCACTACAGATATTTTGCGAAAGGTATTATGCCGACAGACAAGAGGCAGGCAAGGCAGGTGCTTTTGGAAAAGAGTGCGTTTGAATTCAGAGGTGGCCTGCTGTACCGATTTAAAGGGAGAGGGATAGAGAAAAGAGAGCAACTCGTTGTGCCCAGGGCGTGCCAGTCGACTGTGCTTATGATGGGGCATGATCATAGTTTAGGAGGTCATGCAGGGTAGCACCGGTTGGCAGACAAAACGTTGCTGCATTTCTGGTGGCCTCGATTGCGGGCTGATGCGAGGGAGTGGGTTGCTTCCTGTCGAGAGTGTCAGGAGCGAGCGAAGCGTCTTCCCCCCAGAAACCCATAGACATTCCTAGTGCCTCCCCATCCATGGCACACGTTAGGAATCGACGTGTCTGGTCCTTTCCCAACCTCCCGCAGAGGAAACCGATTTGTCCTCGTTGTGACAAATCATTTCTCCAAAAACATCGAAACCTTCGCCCGTCCTGAGATGACAGCAACAGTCGTGGCACAGATTTTGGTGGATGAAATTTTCTATCGGTATGGGCCGTTTGAGGTCCTGCTCTCTGACAGGGGGACAAACTTCCGGAGTAAGTTGGTGTCTGAGGTGTTGCGCATTCTGAAAATCAACCACAAACTGACCTCAGGATACTACCTTCAATGCAATGATCTGACTGAGCGTTACAATCAGACCTGGGAGCAAGGGGTTGGGAAGCAGCTGAAGGCAGAGAATTCCCTTGACTGGGACCTTTACCTTCAGCCATTCAATTTCTCTTACCGCACCACCCCTCATGCCGAAACCTGTCTCACTCCTTTTCAGCTGACGTATGGGTATGAGCCGACCCATCTGCTACGAGTTGAACCTGTTTCCCCGGATGCACGGTCCCCTCCCATTGCCTACAATGACTACTACAGCGTCATCCGATAGAACAGACTGCAACTGGTCGATACAGCACAGCAGAAGATAGAAAGATCGAGACAGGAGAGAGAGGAGAGGAATCCTCGACCGACGCAACCGAGATTCAGAGTGGATGATCAGGTTTTTCTCCACAAACCGGAGAACCCGTTGACAGGGAGGAATGCAGAAAAACTGGAGGCGACCCATGAGGGGGTGTATAAAGTTGTTGCCAACCCAGAAGGACGGACACACAACACGGTGATCAGACGAATGGGAGGGAAAGAGAGAGTCTCTGTGAGCACAGACAGGTTGGCACTTTGGAAGAAGAGAGAGAACGTCAGAGCAGAAGGAAAAGAAACACAGGTTGAAGAGAAGGAGGAGAGATCGGAAACAGAAAGAGAGAGAGTGGAACGAAAGAGAAAGAGAAAGAGAGGCAGAGAGAAGAGGAAACGCGTGCGTTTGACAAGACATATACAGAGGCCAGTGATCCGTGCCCTTGGTGGCAGGTAGGTCCACGTCAGCGCCACAAGACGAAATTGTCTCCAATTGATGAAGAGGAGTCAGAATTCGAGTCTGAGACTTCTTCTGAGGAGGAAGAGAAAGAGAGTGAACAGGAGGACAGTGAGGAACTGGAAAATCAAAAAGGGAGAAAGGAGGTGCCAAGATCGAATTCAAAGAAGGGAAAAGGAAAGCAGAAGGCAGTGCCTGTTGGAATTCAAGCAAGTCAGGAGAAGGAAGGAAAGACCTTCTACCGTGTTTCCTTCTCCGATGGCACTTTTCTTTGGCTGAGTGAAGAGGAGGTGGACGCACCTACCCTCGTTAAAGACTTTGAGAGAAAGAAGGAAGCCGTTTTGCGTGGCTGGGTAGAATGAACTGTTGATTGCTCTGTGGTATGAAGTGATGACTGCGCTGTTTCAATCGATTCGATCCATCATTCCTTTTTCCTACTCTTCTCATATTTTTCCTGCCCTTCGTGTCATGTGGTGCAGCCGCGCCGATGGTGGTTCTTCGATTGCTGGTGTAGGTGGCTGGGATCGGTGAAAGGTGTGAATTGTGCGGGACGCACAAGCTTAAAGGGGGGAGTGATTGTTATGGATCATGAATAAGAGAAACACTAAGCCCTTCGATAAGCAAGATCGACCTAATAGTAAAAGGGTCAATACAGATTGATTGATTCAATATAGACGCGTGCCTATTATTGACAGCAATTCTCAGATATAGAGAATGGACGCGCATACATGCTGCCTGTTATAGAGAGAAGGCAAGCCTGAAGGAAAGGTGCCCTCTCTAATAGACCTCTATGTGTAAGATCGTAAAAGCACGTATCTAAGCCCTATAGCTTCCGTAGGCCAGACGGAACATTCGGTATTTAATTATTTTGGGGGGGGTGGCTCCGTTTTTCGGTACCAATACTTTCGGTATCTTTTGGTACCTTAAAAATTTTGCTTAAACTAAGTTTTATAACGTTAAAATAACTAGATTCTAGGTTTTTCCACTAAAAATAAACTTAATTAGGTCTGCCCAGGCTGCCTTACTCACTAAAAAGAAACTGCCCTGCTCTGCTTTGCAGTCTTTGCTTGCTACCGGGCCCGCTATGGTTCCCTTGCTAGAGTTTTGATTCTAGAACAATCAGTTTTCCACATGAGGCTCAACTAAAGCTGGTCTAGAAGCAGCAGTCTAGGGCCTTACCTGATGAAATTTTTGCTGGTGACGAAAGTATTGAAAAAGTGCTGAAAGTAACGGGAAAAAACGAAAGTGGGGGTCGGTTCCGTTTTTTGGTACTTACAGTTATCGGTACTTAACAACCCTATTGAATCATACTTTTAAAAAATTCTAGTCAGTTTTAACTTGAAGTAACTTGGAGCTAGAACCTACAATAGGAGATTCAACTTCTCGAGTTTCTACTAGTCTCTACCTAGGTCTCTACTTAGGTCTGGAGCAAACTTTAATTAGCAAACTTATATAAAGATATATATCATCATCATCATCATCATCATTATTATTGATCGGTCTATAGGCCATCATGTAATGCATGAGTCTAGGACAATGCTGTATTGCCCCTTTGCCAGACTTGCATCACCCATCGGGGTGGGGCTGCCGTCTGCTAGCTGAAACACGGC
This sequence comes from Chromera velia, assembly GCA_018398765.1. Lineage (NCBI taxonomy): Eukaryota > Chromeraceae > Chromera > Chromera velia. Next base: position 21,402 of record JAHBMJ010001343.1, read on the forward strand.
GCCTGAATCATGACGCTTAATCGATTTAAGTGCCGTCCCTCACTATAGAAGGCTGCAACAGTCAAACCAATCCAAGATACTGAGAGCAGACAGAGCAAACCAATGAAGAGGGAGAACAAGGATTGGAATAGATGTATGAAGAAGGCGTTCGAAGGGTCAAAAGGATGAACAATTTGGAAAAAGACCGTTCGGTCGTTGTGCTCGCATCTTTTATCTCTAGGAGAAGAGGAAAGGGAAATAAAAAGGAAAGAAAACATAGAAATAAGAAACAGAACAAAGTCCCATTGCTAAGCTTCATACTCAGTCTACTCTCACAGCCACGTTGCAATAAACTTGCCCTTTTGAAGCATCATTATATAAAGGAGAGTTAGTGATGATGATGATGATGATTGAGGGTTAAATCCTAGATTTAGCGACGTCAAATCCCAAGCCACTAGCAAGGCTTTGAGGACAACCCAGAGCACACATTCATGGGGGCGGGGGATGATGAAACCTACATGCTAATCGAATCGATACGCCTCAACTTGCCTTATCGACAGAATGGACCTTCTTGAGACAGTCGGCTATAGCTTTGGAACCGCTTCTAGGCAGAATTGTGCACAACAGCATTCAGTTTTTTCTCATTATCAGAAGTGCCCCTCCCGGTTGCACCTACAAGACGTTGTGCTATCTGTATTCTTATGTCAATGGGCGCTTTCTGCTTCGCAATTTTGTACAGTTCTTTCAGCCTGTTCCATTCCCTTTTTGTATCCTTACATTCCGTCAGAACATGAACCTCATCTTTGATCACACGCGAGGGGGACAAACATTTATCGCACAGCCGTTCCGGTTGGGTTTTATCTATATCCCCCCCTGTAAGAGCCCTGAAAAGCGTACGTAGTATGCTCCGGCATAGTCGTTAACTGATGATTGAGGGTTTTGTTATGTATGTCACATCCTTTTGTTAATAGTAGTTAATATATACAATAGAGAGCTCCCCGCCCGGCATAAAAGAGTAGTAAAGAGTAGTTAACAGGAAGATTTGACGCACCGTCACACATGCAAAATAAGACTATGGAAAACTAGCTATACGGAAAAGTTTCCGGAAAAATATCAAAAAACGTGAATTTAGTTGAGGGCCGGAACCCCCTTGACACTCCAGTTTGTATTGAAATGGATTTTTTAATGCTGGCCGCCCCTGCGGCAAGGTTTTTTCAAGACTGTCTGCACCTTCCACAAAAAATTTTAAGTATACTTTATTTTGGATGCGCTTTCGGCACGCTACCTTTAAGTGAAGCCGTGCCTGCGGTGCAGATGTTTCAAGTCTGGCCATACCTATGGTGTGGTGTTGGAGTGTCAGGGGGGTTAGGGCTGGGGCACTTCTACGAGTCACAAAAATAAGTTTTTTTCTTTTTTTTTAACGATATAAAAGCTTAAATACTTAGGATCTGGCGTTGCTAGATCTAGGATTTAACCCTCCATAATCATCATCATCATTATCATAGTCTTTGTTTAGTAAGGCTTTTGTCTAATATTTAGTTCTTTAGTATTCACTCCCAGTCACCATCGTCGTAAGGGGCCAGTTTTTTGACTTGAGGGTTCGTAGATGCGTAGCACGTCCCAGCATACCGGCTGTTAGTTCGCACGGTATCGGGTACGTGTCGTGCGTAGGCCAGTTTCTTCTAATCACAAAAAAACTTGATTGAGGGTTTTTTTTCTAATCACAAAAAAACTTGATTGAGGGTTTTTTTTCATGCATGCCGCGTCCCCATATATGAGAGGCGGATCTAACCTAGTTTGTCGATTTGTTCCGTCCAAAAAAAAGTATTTTTTGGTTTCCGGGCCATTCGCACGGAGTGCGTCATTGAAACGCGCGACTATATTCATAGCTGATCGCGGAGTTATACTGACATTCTCTCCCCATATCCCGCTTGTCGTCTCCCTTCACTTTCTTGAAGTTTCTTCAACGTGCATCAACACATATGAATGTAGAGCACTCTACTATAATCCGTACAGCTCTGTCTCCAAGAGTCAAAGACATGATGCCATGATCTTCGACGATCCCCTGTTGGAGACCCTACTCGACATGCTTGCCCCCTGCGGGGCAAGCGTCGAGGACGCAGAACGCGGGAGACGGAGGGAGATGGTGGCCTCGGTGGCGCGGGCCGTCCGAGAAGAAAGGCCCCAGGCCGCAAGCGAGTTCGTCATGCACGACGAGGAGACCCTCTGGGCTTTCGTCCTGCTCGCAAACCGGGTGCGTCGAATTGTCTGAACATTCCAGGATTGTGCATCTGGGCGAAGATGCTTTCTCTCTCTCCCCACCCCCCTCTATGTCTGTGTGTATGTGTGTGCGTGTGTGCGCGCACTAGTGCCTGCGTGCTTCAGCAAGCTTGTCGACCAGTCGGCCACAGACTCACTAACCCAGCCACTCAAACCGTCCTACTTCTGGCTTTGTGCCTCTTGCTCGTGAACATGTGTAAATACGTGCGTGCGTGCGCGTGTGTATGTGTGTGCATGGGTGGGGTGTTGGAGACATTGCATGTGGTTTCGTGGCTGCACGCAGGTGGCAATCTTCAGAAACGTCCAGGAGGCCGGGAAGAGAGAGGAAGTGCAAGGGGAGGGAGGAGAGGATAAAACCGAGGAGGTCGAGGAGGTCTGTCTGACTGCCTGCCTTTCTGTTTGTGTTCGACTGTGCGTCTATCTGTTTCTTTCTATTTCTGTGTGTTGGCTTTAGCAAAACAAGAAAGTGTATTTCTATGGACGAGAAACGGCAACGCGTCGTGCAGAACGAGTGATAGAATGACAATTAAATCGGGACGGGGCCTCTCTGTCTGTTTGTCCATCCAATGTTTGCCTGTCTTGGCTGTCTTGCTGGTTTTCTACCTGCCTGCCTGCCTGCCTGCCTGCCTCCTGAGGCAGACGCAAACATGAGCCTTCAGATGCATCGATGCGTAGATAGATTTTCTTTACTGCACTGCACCTGTTTGACCCCTGCTCTCTCCCCCCCTTCCCAGCTTCCCATGAACCTCATTCAGGCACTGATGGAGACCGGAGGGATGCAGGAGGAAGAATACGAGAAAGAGAAGAGGGAGGTGAAGAAGAGAAGGAAAAAGGAGAAGAGGGAGAGGGGGGCTGCGAATGGAGAAGGAGAAGAGACACAAGGGGGCGATTTTTCGTCCTCGTCCTCCTCCTCTTCCGCCTCTGCCTCTGCTGATTTACCTGCCTCTGCTCGTCTTCTGCGAATCATTCCGGAGGACGGGGACGCAGACGATGAGGGGGGAGAAGAAGGAGGGCATGGAGAGATGATGGAGAAGAAAAAGAAGAAGAAAAAGAAAAAGAAAGACCGTGAAAGATACGAATCCGAAGATGAGGATGAGGGACACGAGTCGGTCTTTGAAGAGGAAGAAAAGGTAAAGGCAGAAAACGAAAAGCAAAAAGACAAGAAGAAGGAGGAAGAGGGGGACAAGGGGAAGGGGAAACGTGAACGAGCTTCTTTCCTGAGTCCCCATCGCCCCTCTGCTTCTGCCTCGGCCTCTGCTGCTGCTTCAGCCTCTTCTGCTGCCAAGAAGGGGAAGCCCGGTAGTGTCACCTCCTCCCCCCCCCCAGCCGCACAGAAGCAGCAGCCGAAAAGTGAAAAAGGGAAAGGGAGGGATAAAGAGAGACGGGGGAAGAAAGACTCTCCGATGCAGCCCCAAAAGGGCAACAAGAAGAAGGACAACAGAGGGACAGAAGAAGAGGAAAGTGATGAAGAGGTCCAGCCTCCTCCTCAGTCGTCCCACAAAAAGAAGAAGCGCGGGAGAGAGGAGAGAGGGGGGGGGGGAGATGAAAGGTGCGTGTCCGAGAAAGCTCTGCACCCACTTGGAGGGGGATTCACACCCGCTTCCATCTCACTATCATCAGGGGTCGGTCTGACTGTCTGTCTGTCTGACTGCCAAAAGAAGAAAGAAAAAAACAGAAGAGAATGAAGAAAGAAAAAAAGGGAAAGAAAAGACGATGCAGTCTGTATAGTCTGTCTCTCAGCCTCCACCAAGGGAAGTTTTGTTTCTCTCTGCGCAAAAACAAAATGCGGACTCGCGTTGTATGGATTGCGGCGGTTGATTCGGGCTGCGTCCTTCTCTCTCTCAGTCTCTTCTCCTACAGCAACTGTCCACAGGTCTTCTTAACTATCCGTCCGTCATTTCTTCTCTCTCTCCTTCTCTTCCTTCTCTGGGGCGGTCTTTCTGTGAGTCTCTCTCTCTCTCTCTCTCTCTCTCTCCCCCTGTCTCTCTCTCTGGGCCTACACCTCTGACAATCTGTCTGGTTGTGCATCCGCAAGCAAATACGCATATGGACTGTCCAGCCGTCCATCCGTCATTTACCCTTTCCCTCTTTTGTGTTGCTCTCTGTCATTTTCGATCCGGCATGAAGGAGAAGCGAAGCCTTGGTCGACACACATTCTGGTTCATGTGAATTGGCTCCCGTATTTGTTTCGTTTCTGCCTCTACAATCTCTGACGGCTTTCACTTGTTTCCATTTTTTTTTTGTCTTCGCTGTTCTTCGGTTATTCGTTCCTTCCTACTCCTCCAGTTCGAGGCTCGCTTCGTGTTTGCCTTTCCTGACAGTGCCAACTTCCCTTGTTTCACAGCCTTGTCTTTTTTCCTTCAACGTTCTGTTGGCTCCTTTCGGTGTATTCGTTGTCTTCGTCGTTGCTGGTTGCAGGCCGGTGGAGCGGCGGCAGCGAGTGCGAAAGGGGGGGATGGAACCCCCCGTGACGGGGCCGTTTCCCGCAAGAGAAAGAAGAAGGCTGAGGGGGAGACGGGAGGTGACGGAGAAGAGGGGGGGGGACAAGGGATGGAGACGGAGACGGGAGAGGAGAGAGAACAGAGGAAGGAGAAGAAACAACGGAGGAAGCAGGAAAAAGAGGAAACGGAAAAGGAGAGAAGGCAGAAGGAGGCTGTGAATGGACAAGGAGAAGAGACAGAAAGGGTGGTTTTTTCGTCCTCGTCCTCCTCCTCTTCCGCCTCTGCCTCTGCCTCTGCTGCGTTGTCTGGTTCTGCCTCTGCTCGTTTTGTCGGAATAGTTCGGGAGGAGGGAGACGCAGACGATGAGGGGTTAGAAGAAGGAGGGCACGGAGGGATGATGGAGAAGAAAAAGAAGAAAAAAAAGAAAAAGAAGGACAGTGAAAGATGCGAATCCGAAGATGAGGATGACGAACCTGAGTGCGTCTTCGATGAAGAAGAAGGGGAGTTGACGGGAGAAAACGAAAAGAAAAAAGACAAGAAGAAGGAGGGAGAGGGGGACAAGGGAAAACGGAAACGTGAAAAAGCTTCTTTCCTGAGTCCCCACCGCCCCTCTGCTTCTGCCTCAGCCTCTTCTGCTGCCAAGAAGGGGAAGTCCGGCAGTGTCACCTCCTCCCCCCCCCAAGGCGCACAGAAGCAGCAGCCGAAAAGTGAAAAAGGGAAAGGGAGGGATAAAGAGGGACGGGGGAAGAAAGACTCTCCGATGCAGCCCCAGAAGGGCAACAAGAAGAAGGACAACAGAGGGACAGAAGAAGAGGAAAGTGATGAAGAGGTCCAGCCTCCTCCTCAGTCTTCCCACAAAAAGAAGCGCTACGCAGAAGAAAACCAGGGTGAAAGAGGGGGACAGCTCTGGCACGAGGTGGAATCTTTTCAGCCAAGGACGCCCGCAGGCAGTATCCCGCCATCACAGGTGTGTCTGCATGTGTGCCCGTTTTTTTTGTCTGCATGGGAAACAAAGTTCAGGGTAAAAGTAAAGGGAGGAAGCATCGGGTCTCTCTCTCTAACTAGCTTTGCTTCTGAATTTGTTTCTGCGATCTTTGTCTTCTCAATCTCGTTTCTTCGCATGTCTTTTTTGCCACCTTTTTCAGCTTCTCCTCTGTCTTTGGCTCTTCTTCTTCTCTTTCTCTGCCGTTGCCCCTCTCTCCCGCACATCCTTTTCCTCCTTTGTGTCTGTTCATTTCCTTTCCGTTCATTCTTTCTCTGGGTATCGATCCCTTCTTTCAGGCTGTTGGAGGAATAGCAGGGTGGCACTCAGTCTGCGGGTTGCGTCGGTCTGCCGCCACCCGAGAGGTCTTTCAGGAAGCGGAGACGGAAAAGTGTCACGGGGGAGAGGGTGAGGGATGGGGAAGGGGGAGGGAGACGGGGAGGGTGGCGACCAGAGAGGGCGGGGTGCAGAAGAGGCAACTTGGCATCGTGAAGGAAAGAGAGGGAGGAGGTGGCAGTGCCGAGCAAAACGAGGGGATGGGATCGGAGGAAGAAGGCGAGAGAAGGAGACAGAGAGAAATTGAAGACGGAGGCTGGGGAGAGAGTCTGGGGGCAGACGCTGTACCGTTCTCTCCTTCTCGCTGTTCTGCTTCTTTCCCTTTCGTCCGAGAGTCTCCTTCCCCTTTTCAGACGTTGCTGGGGCTTCCTTACAGGTGTTCGCGTGAGATGTTCTCCTTTCCCCGGTCGAAGGAGGGCGGCCATCAGACGAACTTCAAGACGCAAACGGAGGCACATAGAGGGCGGGGTACAAGCGGGGTTCAAATAGATTTGCAGAGACAGGGCGAAACAGAGACTCATATGCGTTTCATGGGGGGGCAGTCTGAAACGTCCAGCAGCAGGAAGAAAGGCAAAGACAGAACTACAAAGGTGACACTGTCTGACCAGAGAGGAAGCAGCCTACTGCCAATGGAAGCAGAGAGAGACGGAGACGGGGGGGCGCCCAGTCGCCAGTTCAGGGTTGGCCTTCCTTTCTTCCTTCCTTCCTTCCGACGGCTGTCACACACATTCTGTCTGTTTTCTTTTTCGTTAGTTGCACTTCTTGCTCGTACGGGGAAAGCGCTCTGAGAATCACACCTCACTCGTTCAACCACTCTCGTTGTCACTCAGCCACTCGTTTGCAAACGATGCACGCGTTCAGACTGAAGCCCTCTGGAGTCCCTGCGTGTGGGCATGAATCCCATTCGGAAGGAGTTTCTTTGCATTTGTGAATTTTCTTGGCTTCCTGCTAGACTGTCTTTTTCATATTTTACTGCAGCCTTCTCGTTTGATTCCCTCTCGTTTTCTTTTCTCTCTCTCTCTCCCTCCACCCTCTGTGTGTGTGGGGGGGGCGGGGGGGGGGGCGGGTGCGTGCGTGCGTGCTTCCCTTTTACCTCTTCTCTTCCCTTTCCTTTCTAGTCTGCGTCTTGCACGCCCTCTGCCTGTGACTCTGGAAATGTTCTCCTTCTCTTTTGTCTGTCCGTCCTGCAGGCTCCTCCAGGTCAGAGTGAGTCGCGAGAACGCGAGGCCGCCCCATGCTTGGCAACAGAAGGGTCCTCTTCCTCTTCGTCTTCCTCTGGCCTGCTGAAGGCAGAGGAGGAGGGCTTCTTGCCAACTCCGGTGATTCAACGTAGAAAGTCAAATCTTCCTGGTGGCTGCCAGGAAGACAGGGAAAAGTTGTTGTCGAGAGGGAGGGGTCGGGAGAGGGTTGTTGCGGGAGAGCCTCACGTTGAGGCGAGAGTGAAAATAGAGCGGTCTGCTGAGAGTGAAGCCGTTGCCTTGGCGAGGTCTCTCCAGCGCCCTGCTGTGAAGTTGGACGAGTCTGAGGACCAAATTTTGAAGGGGGGGAAAAAAACAAAGCAGAGGGACCGAAGAAGCCTCAGAGAATCATGGGCTGCACACACCTGCACGCACGAACAGGCAGAGGAAGAGGGAGAGAAGGAGAAGCATCCGCGAGTAGAGGTGCAGTCCAAAAGGGAAAAAAAGAAGGGAAAGAAAGGGGAAAGCGACCACTTGGAGCTTTCTTCGTCCCCTTCACAAAACCAATCTGAAAGGAGAAGCCAGAAAAGGAGGAGAAAAGGGGCAGATATAGACGAGGAGGTTGAAGAGGACGAAAACTCCAGACGTGCGGAGGGAGAAAGGGAAGCAATCACGCACTTCCCGGACGACATGCGCAAGGAGAGACTGAAACGGAAGAGCTCCCACAGGCACGAGGAGGGGCGCCAGTTGGATACAGAAAGAGCACACGAAAGTGTGGGTGAGGAGGACAAAGAGGCCAAGAAAGCGAGAAAGGCAAGAAGGAAAGAGGAGAAACGGAGACGGATAGAGTCAGAGAGGCAGCAGCAGGACGAGGAGGAGGGCGATGAGGAGACGGAAGAGGCAGACGCGGAGACAGAAAGAACAGGTGTCACTGAAAGTGTGGGTGAGGAGAACAAAGAGGCCAAGAAAGCGAGAAAGGCAAGAAGGAAAGAGGAGAAACGGAGACGGATAGAGTCAGAGAGGCAGCAGCAGGACGAGGAGGAGGGCGATGAGGAGACGGAAGAGGCAGACGCGGAGACAGAAAGAACAGGTGTCACTGAAAGTGTGGGTGAGGAGGACAAAGAGGCCAAGAAAGCGAGAAAGGCAAGAAGGAAAGAGGAGAAACGGAGACGGATGGAGTTAGAGAGGCAGCAGCAGGACGAGGAGCAAGGCGATGAGGAGACGGAAGAGGCAGCCGCGGAGACAGAAAGAACAGGTGTCACTGAAAGTGTGGGTGAGGAGGACAAAGAGGCCAAGAAAGCGAGAAAGGCAAGAAGGAAAGAGGAGAAACGGAGACGGATAGAGTCAGAGAGGCAGCAGCAGGACGAGGAGGAGGGCGATGAGGAGACGGAAGAGGCAGACGCGGAGACAGAAAGAACAGGTGTCACTGAAAGTGTGGGTGAGGAGGACAAAGAGGCCAAGAAAGCGAGAAAGGCAAGAAGGAAAGAGGAGAAACGGAGACGGATAGAGTCAGAGAGGCAGCAGCAGGACGAGGAGGAGGGCGATGAGGAGACGGAAGAGGCAGCCGCGGAGACAGAAAGAACAGGTGTCACTGAAAGTGTGGGTGAGGAGGACAAAGAGGCCAAGAAAGCGAGAAAGGCAAGAAGGAAAGAGGAGAAACGGAGACGGATAGAGTTAGAGAGGCAGCAGCAGGACGAGGAGCAAGGCGATGAGGAGACGGAAGAGGCAGCCGCGGAGACAGAAAGAACAGGTGTCACTGAAAGTGTGAGTGAGGAGGACAAAGAGGCCAAAAAAGCGAGGAAGGCAAGAAGGAAAGAGGAGAAACGGAGACGGATAGAGTCAGAGAGGCAGCAGCAGGACGAGGAGGAGGGCGATGAGGAGACGGAAGAGGCAGCCGCGGAGACAGAAAGAACAGGTGAAAGTGTGGGTGAGGAGGACAAAGAGGCCAAGGAAGCGAGAAATGCAAGAAGGAAAGAGGAGAAACGGAGACGGATAGAGTCAGAGAGTCAGCAGGACGAAGAGCAAGGCGACGAGAAGACAGAAGAGGCAGCCGCGGAGACAGAAAGAACAGGTGAAAGTATGGGTGAGGAAGACAAAGAGGCCGAGAAAGCGAGAAAGACAAGAAGGAAAGAGGAGAAACAGAGACGGATAGAGTTAGAGAGGCAGCAGCAGGACGAGGGTGATCAGGAGACGGAAGGAACAGGTGAAAGTGAGGGTCAGGTGGAAGAAAACGAAGCAGGAAAGCAGACAGGAAGAGATGAGAAAAAGGACAAGAAGAGAAAGGAGAAGGGGAAACACGCAGACCCTGAGGGACAGGAGGAAGGAGAGGCAGAGGAGGAAGAAGAAGAGGAGGCAGAAGAAGCAGAAGAAGAAGCAGAAGAAGAGGAAAAAGAAGAAGAAGAAGAAGAAGACGCGATAGAGGAAGAGGCGGGCAAGAAGAAGAAGAAAAAACAGAGAGACGCAGAGACACAACCACAGGAGCAGTGGCAGGCAGAGACAGAAGGAGAAGATGAGAGTATGTGGCAGGAAGAGGACGAAGAGGAAAGTAGAGTGGCAGAATCGACTATGAATCCGGTCTCTAGAGCTGACCACGCACATCTGTCTGGCGTGAATCGCCAGTGCGAAGCTCCGCATCAATGTGAGCCTGATGAAGGCGATTTTGAACGCGATTTGGTTCGAATTGTTCAAGAAGCCGCCCGTGTGGGTGCCCCGTTGGGGGACTTTTGCGGAGGTTTCTTTTGGATCCCGAAGGAGGATGGTCCACCGCATCCTGACTGTGCATGACATGGTTTTGAGAAGCCGCGGCCCCACAAAAGAAAAGGAGCCTAACAGTTTGAAGTGCATTGAAGTCACACTGAAGTGGCAGAAGTGCGCATGAAGAACATCACGTCTGGCTTTCTTATTGTGGTTTTGATTCTCTTGAACTAGCTCTTGAATGTATAATTATGTATCATACGTATATGTTTGACTTTTTAACTTACTAGTTTACTTACCATTCATTATCATTTACCGTTTTTACTCTGATTAATACACCCACATAGTGGTTTACAATTATTATTATATTCTTATTATATTAATTAATTTCTGTTACTATCTTAAACGTACATTGGGGGGGATGCATTTTAGATCTGTTCCTAGCACGTCTGCCTTAATTCCTTTTGTCCTTCCGTCCCTCTACCTAGCCTTCTACGTAACACTGCTCGGTAACACTGCAACACATCTATGTCTGATTCTGGCCGCAGTTCTGAATGAGGGCATATACTCGCTAGTATACTCGGACAATCTAGCGGATAATACTCTTAGCAGGCGTTACACATAGAAAACAACAAAGCTTTGAAAATTCTAGTGAACATTATTGAACCTCTAGATTGAACCTACTATTGAAGATGTCTTTCGCTAGGTCCTAGGCTTGGATTCAATGTATACATATATATATCTTTAGGGTCCCCCTAATGTAATAATATAAATATAATATAATATGATATAACATCTACATAAATTCACCCCATGTTTGTCTTTTTTCCCCTCTTAATTCATCTGAACAGAGCAACTTATCTGTGAAGCCTTATAAAAAACCGTCTTAAAAAACAATAACCAAAGAGATACGTCATTATCAGATTTTGCAGGACTGATCGTAGGACAGATCTTCATTCTCTGACTCATCTCCAGCCTTCAACCTAATCTTCATCCTCTTATATTAATATTACATTAAGTTTATATTATATTATATTACTGTATTATTATTATATTATGTTATATTAGCGTTCTATCTGAAATATAATATATATTGAATTCGAGCCTAGGCTAGGTCTTCCGTTTTTTTTGTTATGCATGATCATCATCATCATCTTCATCATTTAAGCCTGGATTCATACGTCATATCGCCATCGGCCTATGAATAGGCGTCTAGCGTTCGGCGGCAACGCACGAGGCAGCTCATTTTTAAATCTTATACTATGTGTTGAACCTAGTATAGTGCAGCTATTAGTGCTAGGTATATAATATATAGTGCCGAACTGAAGATGAAAATCATTTTTGATTGTAGAGCTTATCTTTGTACACATATAGGATTTGTCTAGTGACCATGTTTGATTTGATTTGATTTGATTTGATTTGAGGTAGGGCTTAAGCTCAAATCAAATATCCAGTCAGGGAGGACCTAGTGTTTAAAGACCTATCAAATATGATCAAATATTTGATCAATATGACTTTCATCATCATCATCATCATCATCATACGCCATCGCTATCGGCCCATAATAGGCGTCTAGCGTTCGGCAAGTCACAACACGCAAGGCAGATTATTAAATGATGGACCCTTATTTCACAACCTTTAGCAAATAGCTTAACAAGGTCCCAAAAAAACTTTTGCAAGTACCGATCCATCACGCATGCTGATTCAAATGAAAAA
>JAHBMJ010001344.1:0-15000 GCA_018398765.1 Chromera velia
GAAAAACAGTGTTACTCCGATTCATCTCCTTTTCGTGGGTCTTTTTGAAAAAGCACAGGCAATTTTGAAAGAGAGTAGCGAATGCACATGAAAATAAAAATGTTCCTGCTCTGACACATCCTGATTTGGTGAAGAGAAGTGAAACAGGGTTGGAGACGGGGAGACGGATGATCGAACGAGAGAATGTTAAGAAGAACTGCAAGTTTCCGCAGTAGGTGGGGGCCTCGTTTGTTCGAAACAAAATGCCTCGGTGAAAGAAGTAGATGTTTTAGAGAACTGAGTAGCGTTCTCCCATGCCAAACTTGCAGCCAAAGTGACTGTCGGAGGTGCCGAAGTGGACTCCTCCGTGCAGACGGTTCTTGCAAGCCACATAGCGCGGGCCCACCAAAGACCCCGGCACTGAGTGAGTCGGTCGGGCCCACTACCGCGTGTGGACAAATGGACAAAAAAGTGCGGACAAAATGTGCTCACTGTATTAATTGAGGGGATTGTTCATGCATGCAGTGAGCATCTTGCATACGTACAATTCAATCATTCAATCATATGCATGCATGCTTGTACAAGCGAATGATTGCATGCATTGACTCCAAGACCGGTAAGCCAAAAGAGCCAATTAACCATTGCCAACCGATGAGATGATCTTGTTAAGCTGCTGTTAATCCTTTGACGCAGGAATCGCCGCGACCAGCATACACGCCTTCAGACAGAGAAAGCGTGCTGGAGACGGAGATAGACGGGAGAAGCATGCTTGTGCCTGCCTGTGCCTGCCTGTTCTTGCCTGTGGCTGTGTCTGCATGCCTGACTGCCTGCCAGGCCCTGCCTGACAAAATGACTCTCTGCAAAGGTCAGGAGGGGTGAATGAATGAATGAATGAATGAATGGATGGATGGATGGATGGATGGATGACGAGGATGGATGAATGGGTGACTGAATGTCGGGATGAGCGAGTGAGTGAATGAGTGAGTGAGTGAATGAGTGAGTGCGTGAGTGCGTGAGTGCAGGTAAATGTGAGAGTGAGTGACTGAGTGGATGAGTGAATGGACGTGGGTGAAAGAGCGAGTGAGTGCGAATGGGTGTCACACTGAGTGAATGAATAAGTAAATGAATGAGTGAGTGAACGTGGTGTGACAGGGAGTGAGTCAATAAGTGAGTGAGGCTGGGTGGGTGAGTCGCTGAGTGAGTGAGAGAATGAAGCCCTTATTATGAGGGCGTCTCTCTCTCTCTCTCTCTCTCTCTCTCTTTCTCTCTTTCTCTCTTTCTCTCTCTCTCTCTCTCTCTCTCTCTCTCTCTCTCTCTCTCTCTCTCTCTCTCTCTCTCTCTCTCTCTCTCTCTCTCTCTCTCTCTCTCTCTCTCTCTCTCTCTCTCTCTCTCTCTTAATTTCTCTCTCTCTCTCTCTCTCTCTGTATATGTGTGTGTGTGTGTGTGTGTGTGTGTGTATGTATGACAGTGTGTGTCTGTGTGTGTTGCGAACTGCAGAGAGCGACCTGTTTCTGTAGGGCTAGTAGCTAGATCAGGGGGGGCATCTTCGAGTTCGTCTTTCTCAAATCAGCCCCCTGCCGCCAAGGCAAAGGCGAAGGGCAAAGGAAGGCTAAAAGATAAGACAAAAGCCAAAGTCGGCAGTTAAAAAGACCACAATTAGTTAACGGAAGGGAAGGGGATCGAAAAGGCTTGTAAGGTCGACCTTTTGTATTGTTTTCTCAAATTTTTGAATTATTTTGAATGTAAAGGTAGTTGTGGACCTAGCTGTAGATGTCGAAAAGCAACTCTTGAACAGATTAAATTTAGTTTTTTCCCTAGTAGACTATTACTAGTGATATTCGTGACTGAATAATCGTATATCAGGCTATTATCAGCGGGTTCCGTTACTGTTTTTCTATAATCTACCATTTTAAACCTTTAGTTACTAAAAAACCGTAACTCGGCGGCCTGATGGCCGTCTTATTACTATTCTTTAGCGGTTACTCTTATGTGGACAGTGTAATAATGGGGCGCGCCATGCATACCATGTAAACGCGTCCCCAAGACGCGGTCCTAGACGTAGTCCCGCCAAGCTATTGGAATCATTCTTAGTCATTCCCTCTCGGTTTGAGCCTTACCGGGATAAACTAACCCAGTGCCGAAGGTCCGATCCGGAATCCGAAAGTTGTGGACCAAAACCGACTACCCCTCCGGTATCGAAGTACCGAAAGTCCCGATATTTAACACTAGAGTTAATAACACTGGTCTTTTGAAAAAGGATGCTGTCCCGGGGCCTAGGATGCCGTAGATAGAGTAAGATAGAGATCATCTTGATTATATATTTTTTTCAAATGACACTTATATATATATAGCCCGAGGTTTAGAGAGGTTTAAAAAACTAGAAGTCCTACTGAGCAAGGTTTGATTTTATAGTTAGCTTTCACATAGCGCATATAGAAAATTTGAATAATAAAGGACAGCTTAACTCTTGTAGCATTTAATTATTTTATGTACTAAAAATTTATAGATTGGTTACCATAAATTTAGGAATTCTAAGACCTAGGGGGATTGAAAATGACGATCTAGCTCAAAATGTTTTTAGCGTAAATTTAAGAGAATTTCTCTAAAACCTATACGATTGAGTAAAGCAGTGCAATGCATCTGTATGCATGCATAAGCCTTGAATAATTCAATCAACAATGGTAAGTACGTACAGTGAATCTCTGTTCACACTTCAAACAACTTGTTGTGGCGTATTCTCACCTTTCCAAAATCCTGCTCGCAAGCTTTGAAGACTTTCATCCCTTGTTTGCACCTCTGCTTCATCAAATCCACTCAGCACAAGCTCAGATAGATCCCGAGCATCATCCCCATTTCCGCTCATCTCGTCAAACTCTTCATCCTCCTCGATATCAAAACTTTCAAAACCACTGTGTTTACCTGACGTCCCCAACAGAGAATTCCCTTTCCATCTCAACGACAAAGTGCCATTCCTTTTTACGATCACTTCCTCTTCACCCGCCGGACTTGCCGAGGCCCCCGTGGATTCCGACAGCTTTCGTCCTCTATTCCTCCCCCTCAGATTACCCTGCATATTCTGCCCCTTCCCCCCCCCTCTCTTGACAAACACCTGGTCAGGGTGGAAATACATCTTCGGCCTCAGAGACGGCGTTTGGCTGACCACACCCAAATTCCGATCCAACAATTTCTCCAGTTGGTCGACAGGCACGTTCATATCGTGAGACGGTGCTCGACTCTCAACGACAAAATACGCGTATTTCTGCAACAAACACCCTCCAATCTCCCAAAAGTATAACCCCCCCTTAGACGATGGCTGTATCTCCAAAATGAGTGTATCTCTTGGAGCCAAAATCTGATTGAAGAACTTCCCCCCATGGGGCCCCACAAGCGCGCGTGCGTTCTTTCCAATCTCCTCTATCAACTTCGGCAGTCCCTTCTTTGTGTCAAGTACCTCTAGTTTCTCCCCCTTCCCCCTCTTCTTCAATAATGCTTCAATCATATCAAGAACGGCCTTCTCATTCAAAATCCGACGCCCCCCATTCCTCTCAGACCTGCCCCCCCGGCCCAGCCAGTACACCGTTTTCCGTTCTTCCATCGGGGTGTCACGATGTACACCGATCAATTCAGCAAAGCGCAAAAACAGCCAAGGATGGATGAGCATCGTCCTGCAGGCATACAATCGAAATATAGAAGCCCGTGAATCATTCTATCAGGGGCAAGGGAGGCAGCGAAGGAAGGAAGAAAGGAAACACGGAGGGAAGGAAGGGCAGAAAAGAGGGAGAAAAAACAGAAAGGAAGGAAGGAAGGAAGGAAGGAAAGAAAGAAAGAAAGAAAAGAAAGAAAGAAAGACAGACAGACAGACAGAAAGAAAGAAAGAAAGAAAGAAAGAAAAGAAAGAGAGAAAGAAAGAAAGAAAGAAAGAAAGAAAGAAAGAAAGACAGACAGAAAGAAAGAAAGGAGGGAAGGAGCGACTGAAGACAGCAAGAGAGTTTGTTGAACAAGCATCTTACAGGGAGACAGGCACAGAGAGATGGGCGTTCACAAAAGGCAATCACATACACAGGTAGTCTCTCAGAAGGTCACCGCTCCCCCCCCCCCCCCCCCNCCCCCCCCCCCCACCTGCAGTTGAACAGAAACCTGTGTGCATTTTCGAATTCCTTCTCAGGCGACCCGAACCGAACGTTATCTGCCCCAAGTCCCGAGGCCTCGAACAGTTCTCTGATAACGCCGTCTCGAGGATTTCTGCCTCCAATCACCTTCACAACACCCCCAGAGCGCTTCAGAGGTCCCCATATGTGCTCCGCCTGCATGCACGGTCCACACCAATCCATCGGCAGAACCACAATTAATTAAGACACGATTTTGTCGTCTTGCATTCAGAGGCTTTCCTGTTTACTGGACACGGTCAAAGGACCCCAAAATATTCTGTCTGTCTGCTCATTGATGATGAGACAAAGCCAATGGGGGTGCGCAAAACCAACAGCTCAACCTGTCAACTATTAATACAATCAGTGGGGGATACCACCATTCTGTGGTGTACAGAATCACCCCCGTCAGTCGACACTCTCTTTGCCTGGCTTTGCAAACTTCCCCCCTAATATCCCATTTGGAAAAACGCTCACACGCACTTAATTGCCACAACGCACACAAAAAGGAATCAATCACAAAGGCTTCTTTTCCCTACCCACCTGTGCAATCTCATGGGTAATTCTGTCCACCCACCTGTGCAATCTCATGAGTAATTCTGTCCACCCAATGCTGAAAAGAGTAGCTGTCGGGCCCACGAGCAAACAGAACCAGATCCGCCCCGCCAGCTGCCTCTGCCCTCTCCACCTCTGCTGCCGTGCGACCCCGGAACAGACGGTGGCTCACCTGCAGGAACTTATATATGGATGCGGATCAATTTGCCTCAATTGAATTGTGCAAG
Organism: Chromera velia; assembly: GCA_018398765.1. Lineage (NCBI taxonomy): Eukaryota > Chromeraceae > Chromera > Chromera velia. The sequence goes on from JAHBMJ010001344.1 coordinate 4,907, forward strand.
CCGGTTCCGTCACTCTCCAGATTGTTTCGTTTTCTATGCGTGAGGGGGAAAAGGGGTGAGAAAGAGAGACAGGAACGAAGAAAGAGAAGGGAGTTACGCCGGGAGACAGACAGGACCGTGGTTGCTCGGTTGGCCTTCGAAATTGGCTGCACGGAATCAGGGTGTTGCTGTCTTCCGCTCCCCTCTCCCCTTCCCTCCCATCCCCTCTCTTCCTTCCCCTTTTCTCTTTTCTCGTCAATCTCCCAACATACAGACAGACCCAAATCCCTCCTCTCTTCCTTTCTTTCTTTTCTCCTCTTTATTCGCACCTTACCTCAGTACCATGGCAGCTCGTCTGTCCCCAATTCTCCGGGGGGGGGCCGAGGAGGGTGACATTCTCGAACACCAAATTCTGCGCGTGGAGTTCGTGGAGGAAATGCGCACTTCTTGTCGGAAGGTCGATGTTGCACCTGAACAGCTCCAACGGCTTCGTCTTGAATCGCGTCAGCCAGTGATTCTCGTGGTCAGGGCTGATGAAGTCAGGGAGGGAAATCACAAAGGGAGGAAAGATGAGCTCCTCAGCAAAGGCGATGAAAGTCTCAATCGGGGGTTCTTGATCGGGCTGCTCGAGGGCTATTCTGTCAGCCTCCGTCTTCAAGCAAGGAGCCCAACCGTACTGGGCAGCCAGGGGGGAACACTCAGTAACAGACAAGGGAGCCCAAGACGCAGACTCCAGAGGCTCCCCGGTTTTGCCCCTGACGTCATCTCCCAAAGTTAGGGCTCCCAAGGGAAGAGGGGTGTTGGTCACAACAGGGGTGACCCCGGCAACAGCCTCACCTGTCTCTCCCCCCTTCCCCAACGTCTCCTTCTGCAACGACGCGCCTTCTTTTGTCAAACTAACTTTGACCTCCCCTCCCCCCCCTGTAGTGTTTGTCGTCGTCGGCATCTCCGCAGAGGGGGAGACGGCCGCTTCTGCTTCAGGTGCAGTTGTGTTCCTACTGCCTGCTTCTGGTGAGGAAACAGAGGCAGAGGCAGGAATGGGGCCAGGGGGTAATTGGAGGGAAGGTTCAGGTCCCCCTTCTCCTCCTGCCTTTTGTTCCCCCCCTGGTCCTTCTGTCTTTGAGGCATCTTCCCCCGATGACGTCAAAGTTGTCCCATTCAACGCTTCTGTTGACGAAACAGCACTCGTGCCTTCCTCTCCGTCCCCCTTTCTGGCTTCGACAGCCCCTTCCTCAAGCTCCACAGAGCCTGGGGGTGAGTCACTGTCCCCAGATGCTGGTGACTCTTCCCTCTCTCCTTTCCCCCCTGCCTTCCCTTTCCCCTCCCCCCCCCCTCTCCTCTGTCCGTGCACTCTTTTGAGAAACTCGTCCAACGAACTAGTTCTAGTTGAGGACTTACGCTTCCCTCCCTCCACAGAAGATCCGGAGACGGACGAGGGATCCTTGCCAGACGACAAACTGTCCTCCTCTGCGGCTGCCTCACTGTCTAGACGACGCGTGGAGGTTCCCCATATGCCGAACAGAGTGACCACGGAGATGCCTGCCAGCACGACCAGACTGAGAATCTGGATTATCCGCATGGGACTGACGGAAAGACGGATATGGAAAAGGCAATAAGCGGTATGATGGGACGTGCTATGCACACACGAACCCTGAAGAAAAGATAAGCGGAAGAAATAGATAGATAGCGCTTACGTTCGGAAAGAACAAAAAGGTTCAGTCTGAGACACTTCCGTTCGAGACGCCAAACGGAGGTCGCAATGCCCTACAAAGCACGTACTCAGAACCTTTGCAGCCTTGGCTGCATTCACAGTTGTGTCTTGCGTGCTCTCATCTGGTTGGCTTTCCTTGGTTGCCCACAACCCACTGAACAGCTTTGATTTGAGCCATTTGACACCTATTATTATTAAGTAACGTATCACAGCGTTGAACAACATTCCGCGGCGGCCGCGGCCGGAGGCATGAAAATTCCATGGCGCGGCGCCGGGCGGCGCGCCTCGATCGATGTACGTACGTATCGATCGATCGATCGCGGTTTCCATGCATGCACGCACAATTTGCTTTTCGGGACCGCCATTTACCTCTAAGCGGTCAATGGTACCATTGACCACTCAGAGGTAAATGGTGGTCCCGAAACATAAATTGCCGAACGCATTATACGCAATTTGCATTTTGGGACCGCCATTTACCTCTGAGTAGTCAATGGTACCATTGACTGTTCAGACGTAAATGGCGGTTCCGAAACGTAAATTATATATATGGATTCGTGAACAAATCAACAAACTAAGTTAGATTCGTAGTATGACACCGATGTTAGGAGCATACCACTCCTAGTATGCATGATGTGACATAACATTGTTGGGCACTTACGTTGAGATTGATCTATCGTCATGGGCAGTCAAAGCTTTAAAGCCCAAAATTAAGGGATTTATGGTGGCATCGCCATGTCAGTACTGGCCTTTGTATTGGCTCTTACAGACTTTTAAACACGGCTCAACGCTGTATTGGAATTAAATAGTAAATTTATAATTACGTGCATGTATGCAATAGTATGCAATCATAAATTACGTATGTCTGTCAGTAAGTTTAATTCACTCTCTAACTCGATTATCTCTCTCATGTACTATGGAGGCTGATAGTTTGTCTATTTATGTATTTAAAGAAAATACTAAGTCTTTAAATAAACTAAGTCTAGCTTCATTACATACTGTCGCACTCGGCGTTTCGTTTATTGTAGTTAGTTGTAGTTCAATTCTTGCATGTTGTTAGTCACGGTATTTTAAGTCTTAAATTTTTCTTTATTAACATAATATATTTTTTTTTTTCCCCGTATATTTTACTATGTTTTACCACTTATAGACCGCTTTGTAATTTTTAATTAAGGCCCTTTTTGGTCTATCTCACTATAACTTCGGTCTACTTCGGTCTTCGTTTTCATCCTATCACCGTTGGTCTTCGTTTTTATAGTTGTGCACACTGCGGCATGGTTCGTTGACTTCAGGTCTGGACGCAGATTAACGCAGACTTTGTTTGAGAACCTTAGGTTTACGCTAGAGTTTACGCTTCTGAGATCTTCTAGGCATTGAACCTACCTATGCCGCACTATATCACGGTATGCCGTTGCACTTACGCCCATGTGGTGAGCTCAATATATCATCATCTGCTGTTTAGACCCGCCATATATATGCATCCCCTGCATCTTTTCATAAGGATCTTCTTACATACATCCTTCTGACATCTTCTGGCATGAGCTTTATGATTAAAGAAACCGCATGTATATGATCAGTATATCAATGCATACACAGAATGAGCATAAGAATTAGCATAATACTAATGTTAAATATAATATCAACGACACTTAGTTTATGATCAAGATAAATTAATTATGGAATAAATGTAAATAATGAACGCGTTTTAATTGATTGATTGATTGATTGATTGATGAATACCAAATTAACTCGAAATAAAGCTTTCAACTCCGAGGCGGAAAGTGGTTTGATAAAGATTATAGATTCTGTCAATATTTAAAAGGAATACAAACAAAACAGCTAGATGAATTATGAATCAAAAAACTTGAATTTCTGGTACTGCATTATATACACACCTCTGAGTTCTGCACTACATAAGTTTTTTACGCTTCTATGCCCATTGCATCCTGACTTTGGACAAAGATCGCAGTTTTCCTTCTTTCTTCAACTTTTCAATCATTTCTGCAAAGTCTTTTCTTTCTTGCACCCCCCTCGTCCCTGCGTTGAACTCCAGGTACAGAGAAGCCAAACGAGGGAGCGAGGCAGGGGTGAGTGCCCTGAGGAAGGTCCTTATTCCCTCTTCTGTTATGTCATTGTCGGCAAGGTCCAAATCCTTCAAAAATACAAGGTCGTTCGCACGGAGCACTTCAACCAGTGCCTGAATGCCCTTGTCGCTCACATGGCAACTCCGTAAGATCAACCTGCTCAGCTTTGGAAGCTTTCCCAACTTCAGAGCCTGTCCCAGAACGTCCATCCCCCGCCATCCCTCCGTTCCAAAAAAGTCCAACGAATCCAAATGCCTCAACCCCCTTTCTGCATCGCAGACACCGGCCATCAACCCCTCCACCCCCTTCTGCCCGTACAAGTTCTGGCCCAACCTAAGTCTCTGGAGCACCGGGAAGTGCCCTCTCCTGACCCCTTCCCCAATCTGCACCAGGTCCTCGTCTTCCAATTTCTGTCCGGGAATATTCAAATGAATCAACACAGGAAAGTGCACAGAAGCAAAGGCACCACAAAAAGAGACCTTCTCTCCTTCACTCCGACCCATCCGCGATCTAATCATCAGCATCTTCAGTCTGCCCAACCGACCCGACCGAAGAGCTGCGTCGAGAGCTCTCAAAGCCTCCCCACTCGCCTCACTGTCCCCTTCTCCATTCTGAGACAACCAATGCCGCATCATCGTCACTGCCAAAAAATTCCACCGAGGAGCCTCGGGTGCTTCCTCAATTGCCGACAACAGCGCAAAGGCAGACGCCCCACTCAACACCATCCCCACTCCCCTCAACGAAGGGACCCCCCCCAATCCCACCACCCTGGCCTCTGCCTCCCCCAGTCTCTCTAGTCCCACGTCCAAATTCTCTAGAGGGGGGCGGTCGTCTGAGGAGAGTGCTCGCACTAGGATTCCTGCCCCTTCTTTGTTCCCACCGTACCCCCTCAAGACTAGAGTCTTCAGACACGGAAGGAAAGAAGCTTTCAAAACCTCTGCTAGCGGGATCATGCCCTTTTCTCTGAACATATTCTGGGACAAATCCAACGACTCCACACGTCTCAAATTCCCTTCACGAATCGCTTTTGACAACTCTATCATGCTCTCCTCACCCAAAGCACACGCAACAAGGGACAGCTCTCTCACACATGGTAAAACCTCACTTTGAAGAAGCCCACAAAGCTTCCCTACTCCCCCCACCCCAAACCGCACCCGTTGAAGACTCAAAGTCTCCACCTTGAGTGCCTTTCCAATCCCAGCAGAGGCCGCAAACCCCTCCAACACCCTCTCCATGTCCTCTGCCTTCAACCCCAATTCATCCAGACGAAGACAACGAAGACTAGACAAACGCCCAGACGAAATCGATTCCTCAACTGCCGTCAGAGCTTCTCGCTCGAGGATGCAGCCTGCAGATAGTGCTTCCAAGGAACGCCAGGTCAAAGAAGACAAAGACAAAAAACAAAAACAAAGATGAACCACGCGGCAAATCAAATGAACATGCAGAAAGCCGAATCCCTCCCAACTGGAATAATTAAGGCAACAACTGATCGAGCCTGGATGGCCGAGAAGATATACGCCCATTAGTACCTGAATTGAAGGACTCGATCGAGAGCTAGCGAGTGGACGGACTGTTGCCTCTAATACTGCACCCACCGACCCCATCTACATCATTCTACTTTTATCCACCTGCAGATGGAGATGACCCATGCACCCCCCCCCCAGGTTCGTAAATCCACTTTTCTCTGTGTCCTGCGAACGCACTGTGTGTACCGTGACCGCACAGTAAATACCACTGTATGACAGACAGTAAATGCCCATGCGAATGAATCAATCTGACAAAAAGACGAGCCGACATACCGAAGAGGCTGAGGCTGTCGACGCACGCAGGCAGGAGGGAAAGGAGTTCTCGAGTCTCTGTCAGGGAGACGCCAAGCCTGGGGGGTGCTGCATGCAGGGGGGAGATGGAGATGCATGGGTCAAGAGAGAATGTGCTGTGCGTTCAAGGAAGCATAGCAGTACAGCCAGGCAAAGAGACATACACACAGGTAGACACAGATGCGCACGCGCATACAGACAAACACAAAGTAGACATTCGTGAACGTACAGACAGGCAACAGACGAACGGAAAGGAACAAGCGAAGAAAAGACACACATGGATAAAAAGAGGGAACAGAGAAGAGAAGACAGAGAATGAAAGAAAGAAAGAAAGAAAGAAAGAAAGAAAGGAAGGAAGGAAGAAAGAAAGGAAGAAAGAAAGAAAGAAAGAAAGAAAGAAAAAAAAAAGAAAGAAAGAAAGAAAGAAAGAAAGAAAGGAAGGAAGGAAGGAAGGAAGAAAGAAAGAAAGAAAGAAAGAAAGAAAAGAAAGAAAGAAAGAACCAAAGGAAGAAATAAAGAAAGAACCAAAGAAAGAAAGACAAAAAGGAAGAAAGGGAAAAATCAAAGGAGCGACAGGTGTTTGAGAGGGAGACAGAGACTGTCAGATGGACACAGAAGAAGAGTAGTGTAGAGATGGACATAGGGAAAAGATAATGAATCAGAGAATTAGAAGGGCAGCTAGAAGGACTTCTCAGTCACTTTGTCCAAAGGAAGGCAAACCTTTCTCCGAGGTGTCGGAAGAAGAAGACAACTCTCCAGCATTGACTGCCGGACTGGGTGAGGTTCCATGAGGGGGTCCTGCAACAGACAGAAAGAGCTAGGCGATGCAGACAATCCATGCATGTGGTCTGTCTTGTGGAGGGACGGTTCGATGAATGCCGGAATTCTGAAAATCGTCAGGTTGGAAGGGAAAGAATAAAAAAATCGGGTTGTAAATACTTCAGAAAGGGAATGAAGCCCATCCTGTGGAGAAAAAAAAGAAAACACATATGCAAAGATGAAGAAGAGGGGACGAGAGGGGGGAACTGGGTCTCTCTTTTACGCTTCTTATGTTCCGAGCAGGTCGTTGGTAACTTCCTCCAGCTTTTCCTGTAAACGCACTGAGTCCCTCGTTGTCCGGACTGCGTTGTTCGCATGTCTGACAGTGTCTGTGTTCCATGAAGGACCGACCCTCGAAGCGTAGACTCTTCACGAGAGGCACTTGACCTCTTTCTCCCTCGGCCTTCCCCAATCTCTGAAGAAATCGACAGAAAAGAGGGAACGCGTCCCCCTTCACTGTAGAGGGACCTGCAGACGAATTTGGGTTTTGGTGTTGTGATTCCAACATAGTGATGCGTGAATGTTGATGTGTTCCTTTGTGATTCTGTTCAACGACCGGTAAGAGGTTTGAGGATGAACTGACAGCCAGACAAGAAATGTGCACCAACCTGCCGTGTATTGTCCGGATTGAAAACCAAAGAGAAAAGGGAAGCCAAAGCAATCACATTGAGACGAAACAGGAACATGAGCAGAGCTCCGGTCATTTTCCACAGTTACGTTCATTCTATGCCTGTTGTTCGTTCTTGGAGACTCGAAACCGATCTGTCAGACAGACTGACCAAATGTGACTTCCTCAGTCGACTGAGGTAGAGAATGAAGAAGAAGAAACTGCTTTGAGGGGGAAACATCTGCAAACAGAACGATTGGCATGCGCACGGATAGACAGACACATGCTCAGACAGACCGACACAATCATCAGCAGGCAGCGAGAGACGGATCAAAAGGACGTACAGAAATTGTTTCCTCCCTTTCCCTCTGACCAGCTCCTCCCCTTTCCTTTCAACCCAGTCCCGCTCTCTGACCTGAACACAGCTTCAGCCTCTGAAAAGACAGTCTGCCTGCTCCCTGCAGATAGAAGAAAGGAGACAGATACTTCGAAAACAGAATGTCTGTTGCACTTTCGCATGCCCGTCCGAAAACCCAGTGCCTCTTTAAATTTCTGCAAAACGTGGAAGAGCAGACGGGCACAAAAACAGACTGGCAAGCAGACCGGACTGACTGACAGGCAAAGAGACTTACACGAATTCATATGCGAGTTACACAGACCTTTCTCAACAGCTGCAGCAGAACCCACGCCACCCCAAAGGAAACCTTGCCGGATGCAAGATCGGAGATGTCCTGCACATGCAGAGACATTATACACACAGGCCCGTAGTGTATACAGCAAAATATATATGTATATTGATACAGATACTCAGTGAGAAAGACAACGTGGGGTGTCTCCTTTGCATCCCAATTTGTTTTGTTTCCGCAACAGCCCACGTATCGCGGATGATCATACGCACACATCAGAAGTAAACACACCAGAGGCGCACACACCATGCAGATAAAAAAAGTATTTATTCAACCAACAACTCCACGTCTGCAGACCCCGGCCGGCCCCTCGACGCACGGACCTCTGAGGACGGGTCTGCGTGTTTCAGAAGAAGACTCCAGGGGACGATATGATAAGGGAGTGCTCTGGAGAGATGGTCCTCCCCTGCAAGCAGAGAGAGGCAAACGCAGGGGATGTTTGCGGCTTTCCCAGACAGTCCGGTCAGAAAGGAAGGAAGGAAGAAACAAAGAAAGAGATGAAAACATATGGGGGAGTAAAAACGGCCAAAGAGTCTAGAGGCTCTTTCCTGCCATCCCTGCATGCCTTCCGCAACAAGGGCGCACACGCAGACGCCCACACGAACAGACACAGAAGCACCAATACACCCGCAAACACACGTACTGCACACGTATACAAAAACGTGCATAGAAGTTCACTGGGATATCAGATGATGATGGACGGACCCACCCTCTACTTTGCCCTCGGATGTCATGAGGATTCGACCCGAAGCAGCTACGTCCGGAGAAAGATCCAAAAGTCTGAATCTCAGCGGTATATGAATGCGATGTCAGGGAAGCACAAAGTACAGAACGGGAGCTTTTTTCTCACACGACTCTCTTCTCCAAGCCTAGCGTAGACACCGGGATCCTTGCTACTGCATCCGGAGCAGTACGTGTGCGAAAGGTGTTCCTTTTCCTATTGATCTGGCATTGCCTGCCCTCAGTTGCTCAGTTGACGTCAGTACCAGTTCTTCCAGGATTTGACGCACGCATCTGCTTCAACAATGTTAGTGCTTTGGGACTCGATCAGAAAAAGGTCAGCTAGACAGTCGATCCCTGACGACATGCACGCATGCGTCAGGAAATGTCATGCACGCAGGAACGCATGCATGCATGCATGCATGCGTCGATCGATCCCTTCCACGAAAAAAGGTCAGACAAATATACAAAGGCAAGAATCTGTATGCATGTATATATATATAGTGAGACTGTCTTTTGTTTGTGAAAGAAGAACGCGCGTCTGTACCTCTGACATAGACATCTTTTCAGATATATAGTCCAGATCACTGGCTACGGAACATGCGCTCTTTATGGGTACGTTTTGCGCATCGAAAAACGCCCTACGGAGCAGCTCCCGTTTTTGTCTCCTCGAAATCGTAGCAAACCCGGCGGGCAATTCCAGAAGCGATCTGAAGTTCGAGAATGGCTACTCTGCCTGAGGTCGATTTCTTCTCAGAGACCCTACGGAAGCGCCTGGCGCGTGAAGACTAAAAACGGCCGTCAGCACGTCCCAGCTGAAAAAGGTGTCCCTCGGTCGACTGGGTGAGGAAGTATAGGAAGTCTGCGACCGAGATCGGGCGATCGTGAAGAACTTGAGCCATCCCTTCGCAGTTGCCCTCTATGGATACAAGGCATCTAAGTTCCTTCTCGAAGATCTTCAGCTTGGGGGTCTGGGAGATGAGCCGAACAAAGTAAGGACGCGAGAGGAACGGAGATGGACCCTCCATGGCATAATTGTGCAGGCCCTTCTCGTGGTAGAGGGCGTCCATTCTAAGTGCCTTATGCACACAGATATGCAGCCACCCGGGAAGCTCGATTCTGGACCAAAACGCGCCTGTGTGGAGTGGGTGCCTAGCTTGTTGGTGTGCATGTTTTGGAGATCACGGAGCTGACGCAAAGATTTTTATGTATGTGAGGGCAGCTGCACCCATGTGATCGAGCCGCTTTGTGGATGCAGCCTCTCACAAGTCCCTCAAGAAACTCCAAAACAGAGCGGCCTCTAACAAGAGTGACATCTGGAGTTTGGGCGCTGTCTTCTTTAAACTCTGCTCGAAGAAGTGCTCTCTTCCCTGCAAGGCCAACGACCCCAGAGTACCTCTGCCAGGGCGTGATTCAGCAGAGAGACAAACGCCCCGTCAGACGAATCAGAGACCACTGCGCTGTCATTCAGTCTAAAAGACTGACTGCAGAGGATGTAGGCGACTGACACAAGGTGCAGATTGTGTGCCTCTCTTCTCTGCCCTTCCTGCTCAGAGAGCCGAGAAGAAAAGTGGAATGAACGTTTAATTTTGAAGTGCAACCTTGTGCTCTTCAAGACCGCATTGGAGCCGCCGGAGGGCTAAAAACAGTAGGCTCTTGCGGCCTGAGCTCAAA
>JAHBMJ010001344.1:20000-28914 GCA_018398765.1 Chromera velia
TGCTCATACGAATGCTTTCCAGGGATAAGAACTGCATGATTGACAACACACAATCACGCAGACATTCGATCTTGATTGGATTTCAGATCGCTCGATCGATCGCAATTCGATCGAAAAAAAAAAAGAATCCAAGCTGCATGCATGCATGCATGCTTGCGCATGCATGCACATAAACCGATTTTTTTTTCCCCCGGCCCCCGGGGGCCCGCGCGCCGACTCGATTTTTTTTTTTTGAGACATAAAATTTTAACATGCATAGTCTTTGTCTAGTAAGCCTTTTATCTCATTTTATCTTAACTTTTTTTTTCTTCCTTTATAATTTTATCGATAAGTCGGTTCACGCGCAAAGCGCGTGGAGTAAAGTATGTGCCGCGGATCTTCGGGCCCCGGAAAGCAATAACTTATAGCCACTTAAACAATTAAAACAACGGTCTCCGTTTTCGCTTTCCGGGCCATTAATTCGCACCGCAAATTTAGTTCGGATAGCCGCCGTAACGCATTATTTCAGATGAGATTATAACAATAACCCTATCCTAACAACCCGGCCGGAAGCTGGTCGAGGATTATCAATTATTATCAATTCAATATTGTGAAACTGATCATACATAAGGATTAGTACATTCACGAGTGACAGTGAGTGCATGTAAGTTCAAAAGCAAACGGATCTCAGCGTTTCGACCGGTGCTGCCACGATTGGTGTTCGCGCCACAACAATAAATGAGTCAATGCATGTGTGTGCATTGTAGGACTGAAGTTGAAAGAAGCGTGCGTATCGTAAAAAGTCTGAGCGATTTAGTCATATGATTCAGCTGCTACGTTTCTGTTGTATACTGTTATATCACTATATACCACTACACAAAATTGGAGTATCAGCTTACGCATCCCGGCAGTGACCTATGTGATAATGGACCCTATTTGGGGCTCTTAGATGGTAAAAAAATTAAAAACCATTTGTATGAATTGCCCCCACAACCAATTCAATTCATGCATACCATAGAATCTCGTTCTGCTAAAGATTCAGTCTACATCAACATCCCCTTTCTGACAAGGTAGAAAGACGACATGCATGTGCTCTTCTGGGCAGCTCACAGAATTTACGTCCCTCTCTCGAGCATCGCAATTCAGGCTCTTCTCTTCTGACCATCCCAGCGAAAGCTACAACCACACTGCACTCCCCTAACGCGAAGGAAGAGGAGAAGAACGCTGCTCCTCTGTCCGTATGATGAATCGACTGACTGAGGCGCCTCTGCCACTCTGCTCTTCTCTTTCTTGCTTCTTCTACAAAACCCGAACAAACACGAAAAACACTGAACAGGCGATCGAAACAGGAGTCCAGAGAGGTGCAGTGGCGGCACGAAACCGAAACCGAAAAATGAATCAAACCAAAAACAACCATTATACAGGCAAGACAAGAGGTCTCTATTCTCCACTTCGTTTCCTGCCACTCTTTTTTTCTCTCATCCATCCATCCATCCATCCATCCATCCATCGACCCCCCCTCTCTCTCTCTCTCGCTTGTGCTCATGGCGCAGCAACATAATTCAGTACTCGGGTTTGTGCTCCCTGCTTGGTTGCGGTGGTGTGGCGGGTTCTGATCGATCATTGTTTTCTTGCTCCTACTGGAAAGAAGAAAACCAAACCGACAGATACGAAAGAAGGGGGATCTAGCGAAAAAAAAAAAACGTGCGTGCGTGATGGCGTCGCGAGGGGATTCAGTACTGGAGTTGGTGACCGACGGCAATTCACTGGTGGCTGTAGCTGTCTCTCTGCTTGAATTTATCCTGTAAGCTGTTTTTGTCCTTCGTGCTGGTGGTGGTGGTGGTGGCTTGAGCATCTGGAATAAGGCTGGCTTTGTTGCTTCTGCCCGTTTGAAGTTGAAGCGGAAATGTTTGACTGTCGGAAGAGACGAGACGGCGGGGTGGGTTGGGTTGGGGACGAGGGGTGTGGTGACCTGCTGCTGTGTGTGCTTGCCGTGCCGAGCTAGATCACAGGAGAGAGAGCCAGATTCGTGTCCTGTTTTTTTTTTTTTTCGTGCTGTGCTGAGCTGCTGTTTGTCTTTTCGTTTCGTGTCATAATGTCTTGGCGGGTCAGAGAGGACGTGGCGGAACATGGCTGATCGAGCTGCGTGTGGTTTGTGCTCTGTGCTGTGCTTTGCTGTGCTGTGTGATGCTGCAGTGTATACATGGATGGAGAGGGGGGGGAATGCGTGGGGAGGAAAGAGACAAAAGAGGGAAGAAAGAAGCAAGGCGAGTCCTCTGAAGAAAAAGGGAAAAAAAGGGAAGCGACAGGAAACCACGGAGGCAGGGGAATGCTAGGACGCACACACGCACGCACGCACACACACACACACACACACACACACACACACACAGAGAGAGAGAGAGAGAGAGAGACAGACACAGAGGAAATCGGGATGTGAAGGGAGGAAAAATTTGGCGAGAAACCAAGAGGACCAGAAAGGGCAAACAAAATCCTGTATTGCGCAAGACGAGCCGCAAACTACCCACACCGACTTCTTGGTCAAAACTTCATCCCAACGTTTTGACTGACCTTTATTTATTTACTTATCCCCTTACTGCCTGCCCTGTCCATATTGTTGCAAAGGGTTGTGAGTCCCGTTCAACGGATGCCAGTCGTAGGCTCCTCTGGCCCCTCCCACTGCAGCCGCATTCGGTACAGCGGCCTGTCCGTATTGCGCGACCGGGCCTGCAGGACAGGAAGGAAGGAGGAAGGCTGTCACGAAAAAAGAGAAACTACTTACGAAAAAAGAGAAACTACTTCTCTGAGAGGAAAGAAGGAAGGAGCAAGGAAGGAAGGAAGGAAGAGGGGGGAAGGAAAGAGAAGGTGAGAGAAACAAAGACGGAGGGGGGGAGGGAGGAAGGCACAGATGTGCAGACTGGAGGAGAATCAAGAAAGGGTATGCATGGATCAGACACAGACTCACAGACAAATCATGCCGAGCTACTGCGCTGTGTTCTTTCCAACTGACCAGCAGCTTGAGCTCCCTGCATCGGAGCTCCGTAGCCGTATGCAGCAGCAGCGGGTTGCTGTTGAGTAGCTGCACGAAGGAAGGAGAGATGTGTGTTGGGAAGAGCAGGAGGGGGCAAGGGGGTGTTCCTTTTTTTTTTTTTTTTCTGTATACAAGATTTCTGTATAAAAATAACAGCAAGGGGGTGCTCCCTTCACCCTTACGCTGCCTTTTGTCTCTTGTGAGCTCACACGAACCAAGTGAAGAAATTGTTTTTCTTCTCCGTCACTCTTTTCACGCAGCCAAGTGACAAAAACGAGAGACAAGAAAAGAAATCAGAAAACACCCCCCTCTTTAAATTAAATTCTCCCATGCACCCACCTGCGAAGGAGTTTGGGTGAGCCTGGTGAGGGGGGGCCTGCATGTGCCCCGCCGCGTGCGCATGCGTTCGGTTACCACCGTTCATGAACGCCTGCTGCTGGGTGGCAGAGGCTGGGGCTGCCTGAGAAGGGTTTCCCTGCAGTTGCTCAGTCAGTCAGTCAGTCAGTCAGTCAGTTGAGTCGTCGGGAAAAGCAGCAAGAGAGAGATGTGCATGACTAGCATTGGCCTGGAAAAGGAAAGGGAAAGAGAGGAATCGAGACACGTGCAGTTGGCAGGGACAGATGAAAAAAAAAAAGATGACAAAGAATTGGGCTACACATCGGCCAGACGCACCCCAAACAGAGAGTGGAAAATGTAGAAGCACCTCTTCTTTTCGTGCCTTATGCATTTGTCGCCTTTTCCGCATTTCTTCTCATTTCAATCGCCTTCACCTTACGCTTCGTCCTCTACTTCCTTTCGTCTGATCTCCTTTGGTTCCTTCCTTCCTTCGTGCTTTACACGAAGCGTGTCAAAAAGAGCCCTCGACACGCACCCCTCCCTTCCTCTACCTTCACGACAAAGCGGCTGACTGGCCGACTGACCATTCCACCCAGAGATCCTCCCTGCTTTTCCTTTCATGTACAGAATTCATATACAGAAGTAAAAAAAAAAAAGACTGACTGACCATTCCACCCAGAGCTCCTCCCTGTTGGACCCCCCCCAGCCCCGCCTGCTTGTTCTGAGTCTCCAATTCGTAAATCTTCTGGAGAAGAATCAGATGGGCCTTGTGGACCCCCAGAACTGGACCTGCATGGACAAGGAGGGAATGAATGAAGGAAGGAGGGAAAAGAATAAAAATGGATAGAAATGCATATACAAACATTTGCATTGACTAATCAACAGAAAGAACATATCCACACATCGAATTTTTCACAAACATCCGTGCAATCACGTTTCTTCAAATGTGTTCAACGCGTAAGTAAGGCTTCTGGTGCAGAAACAGAATAGCAGAGCTGAAAGCAAGCTGCAAGAAGAGACCTGCGTCCGTCCCTCTGTCCCCCCTACAGATTGTCCCTTTCCACCCACCCACCCACCCCTCCAGACCGACCGGTGATGTTGACAGTTCTGTTTTGGGTTCCCGGTACGTACTCGCCCTTGCTTGAGACCTGAACTTTTGCTCCGGTAGTCTGATGGAATTGCAACGCACAGGGCAGAGAGAGAAAGAAAAAGAAACGAAAGTTCCTGTCATGCAACTGGCAGACTAGCAACTGAAAAAACAGACAAGCAGACCGGCATAGAAGTCAATTGATGAGAACGTAGAAGACATCACCGTACCGGTCAGACGAACACATAAATTTTCACTCCCTCTTGTCAGGTAGCCTAGAGAAAGAACATCCCGGAAAGACTCAGCAGCCCACATGAACACTCCGTCTGCCATTGACTGTGTGAGAGATGACCCTCCATTCCCCCCCCCCCACATCTGGACACTGACTGACCTGAGAGACCTCAGCGATCCCCTGCCCCCCCCTCCCAATCAGAACGCCGACAAAATGATCAGCCAACTGGAAGGAGATCTCACAGAAGCTGCTGAGCAAGTCGTCGGTCACGCCGCTCAAACCTGACAGAGAGAGAACGAAGAGAGTACCAAACAAACAAACAAACGTACATCACACACACACGCACACACGCGCGCGCGCATACACACACACACACACACAGAGAGAGAGAAAGCGGGGAGGGGAGAGAGACAGTCAGGCAGAGCGGGAAAGAAAACAGCAAGGTCAAGAAGAAACGCAAGACCCCCCATGCAACTGACTGACCGTGCAGAGCCATCACGCTGCCTGCCAAGGTTGTCGGCGCCATCCCGTAGACTCCGTAAGGACCTGCACAGATCAGATCAATGTATGCGATGTATGCGATGTGTGTGTGTGTGTGTGTGTGTGTGTGTCTCATGCGATGTGTATGTATGTGTGTGTGTGTGTGTGTGTGTGTGTGTGTGTGTGTGTCTCACTCTTTGGTAGAATCGTCGATGTTCAAAGAGACGTCCCTCCCTCCAGCCTCTCTGAAGGCAGTGAGAAGACGGAACTTACGCCCGGACAAAGAACGAACGAACGGAAGGGATCGACATGCTGCATGGCCAGATGATGAAACGCAACTCGTCAGACAATCAAAGTCAATTAATCGGCAAATGCCTCCAAGAACCATCCAGAACCCACCTACCTACCTACCTACCTACCTACCCATGGCAGCAGAAGGAGGCACGGGCTGTCCTCCCATTGGACCTCCGAAGGCCGAGGGGGTGGGGGCCATGAGTGAGTACCTGCATCAAGTGAACACGCAAGCGTGCAAGTGGGGGGCATTTCTTATCAACTGAATAAATTAATCTAGCAGAAAGGAAGGCTCGGTCTGAAGACAGACAGACAGACAGATCGACATGGCCATGCTTGCCGCCATGCGTCCGTCGGACGCTCGTCCGTCCCCTCGAACTCCCTCTTTGAAGGTGAAGATGAGTGCAGATAGAGAGAAGAGAATTGACAGCACTGAAAGAAGAGAAAACTGAGAGCACAGACGACGAAGAAAAACTGAAGGAGGTGAAGGAGGCGCCTCATCTTTTATTTGTCTGTCTGAAGAAGGCAGGGAGACAGCTAGACTGACTTGAGGTTTGTGCAAGTAGAGAGGTTCTCATCCTCCTGGATCAATCCGATCACCTTCAGTCCCGCCTCCACGACCTTCTCCTTATCTCCGGAAATCGAAACCACACGCTCAGAGAGGCCCTCTTCCCTGGACAGAAACAAAACAGACAGACAGACAGACAGACAGACAGACAGACAGAGAGAAATGAAAAGAAAGAAAGTCAGGAAGGGCGGAAGGAACGAGACAGGAAGCACAGAAAAGCAAGCTGCGAAGAAAAACGAAAGAAAGAAGACCAAACCAACCAACTAACCGATTGGAGATTCTCATATGTGCCTGTGTCTGTTGCTGTAGTTCCTTGATTTGCGCTCCCCCCTTTCCGATTATTCTGGACACGGAGGATTTGGGAACAACAATCTGACACCCAAAGGAGGCAGCGTCCGACATCCCCTCCTCCTGGGCAGTGCGAAGTTTTTCCTGAACGAATGCGTCGTCGTAAGCGACGTAATCAAAAAATGGAATTTAAGTGCAGTTTGATGCCCTTAGCGCAGTCACGCGTTAGTGCGCTTCTTGGATAGACTTCACGTGGGAGGTTGGAACACAATTCAAAGAACATATACGTACACACAAAAAGACAAAGTGGAAGGCGGGAAGGAAGGGAGAAAGAAAGAGAATGAGGGACGGGCTGAAGAGGAATGCGGAGAAACATGAAAGAAGGGAGCCTAATGACAGATGAAGATGCGCACCCAATGCTGACAAAAGGACCCATGCAGACCTACCATAATGATCCTGAAGACGGCGCTGATCTGTTCCAGTTCCCCTGAAGCCACAGCGATGCGGTCAGTGGTCCCCGGAAAGAACGCGTTCGTGGCCGACAGACGCAAAGTAGCCCCCGTCTGGCCCTCGATCTCAGCCACCACCTGGCCTGCATTCCAGTTCTCAAAAAGACGAAAGGACTCGTATAGTGGAGGTGTTTATTATTTATTTATCACGTTGTGAAGCACCGTGCTGATCTATATGCAGTCAAGTGAAGTGAGAGAGCTTTCGGGTGGAAGAATACTCTCTGATGAGAAAGGAGATCCCCAAAAAAACTGTCTTTGACACATGGTCCAGGAGAGGAAGAAGGGCAGACGTCGTCGCAAGCGTGCAAAAAGTGCTTGAGTGACAAAGCAGAGGAAAGAAAATGAGTGAGCATACAAGTAATTGCACGTCATCAGTTGACAAATCACACCTCTGTATTGGATCGGGGTAGAAGAATGAGTGGTTGAGCACTTTGAGTCCAGAATGGGGGTACGAACAGAGTTACTCAGGAAGACAGTGATGAGTGAGGCAAGGCCAGTGATCGAAGAAAATAGGGGAGGTGCCGATGGCGCACAGAGACTGCTCGTGACTCTTTCTGCGTGACTGACCAGCTTTTCCAATGAGCTGTCCTGCATACTGGTTGCCCACCAACAATTTCACAAAACAGGGCCCGTTCTGGAGTGCTCCTACTCTCCGCTTCTTCCCTCCTTCCTGAGTCTGCAGAAAGAAGAGGAGACAGAAAAGGACAACATGTGGCACTTTTCCTTCTCTTCGCACACATGTTTAGTGCACATGGTCGCAGCTTATCTTTCCTCTCCACTGCCTTTCCCTCTGTTGTGTGCCGGAAAGAGTCAGGAGCTGAACGCGGGAGGGAAATAGACACGAGAGACGGGAAAACGAGAAACGAAAGAAAAAGAGATCAAAGATCGCAGCCAACCAACGGCGAGCATCGCCATCCATGAAACCAGTCTCTCTTGTTCGCGCAAGGCCCTCTGCCTCTCTATCCCTCCCGTCTGACCTCCATGGGCATATCTGGAGCAGCGACTGCCGGTGCAGCGAGAGCTGAAGCGTCCATCTTCTGAGGCTTATGGTGAAGGAGACGGAAGACGCACAGGTCCAACAACCGAAACGCAGACAAGTCCGTAGGTCGGCTGACCGGCAAATCCGAGGGGATCAACAGCACAGAAAGGAATGACCAAACAGCAAGTGCGATTGCGATACTATCACGATACGTTGTGAAGTGAGGCTCCAACGGAGTCAACCTTGCTGGAACGAAACGTTTTGGGAGCTATATATGCCCTGGCCCTTGAATTGTGACCAAATGGGCGTATACCACCCTAACGTACCTACAGACAAACACCTGCCGACACCCACTAACTCGCACACAGACAAACACTATGCCACCTTTTGCTCTTATATTTTGCGCCATTGTCGCACGTCTGTCGTCGACACGCGCGCGCGCGATGAGAGCGCTTACACCGCTTTCAGATAGGGCCCCAGGGCCCCACCTGGAACTTGCCATTTTTTTTTTACAAAAAAAAAAAAGAATTGAAAAATAAAAAAGAAAACCATACAGATTCATCCATACAGATCAGTTGATGCAAAGGGTGGTTGAATAGTCACAATTCAAGGACCAGGGCTTCGTAGAGTCAAACCATAAAAACGCGTTTTTCTCGAAATAACTTCTTTTTCTTTCTGACTGATAGAACACGCGAACGGAAGGAAAAAGCTACCCAACCGACCTACCAAGTAACTGACCCACTTATGTTCTCTCTCTGCCTGCCTTCTTCCCTTCTCTCTCTCTTTCGCTCTTCTACCACAAACTTTCTACCATCGAGCATACTGTCTGACTGAATATGCCCCTACCCTTCATTTTCTACCAACCGATTGCCAAGCCCCTCCGTACAGTGTACACTTATCTGTTTTGTTTATCTTTTATCACTCTTTTCTACCATGTCCTGTCTACCGCACCTCTCTGCTCTTTCATTCACTGACAGTCATTCGTTTATTTAGTTACACTTCTCCTGCCACACATACTCTCTGCTCCCATAAAAAGCCTGTCTTACTCTTTCTTACCTATTTACCTCGATCGTTTCTCCTTCCTTTTCTCTCACTGAAACGTATGCGCCGTCTCTCTACACTCTTTCTCCCTCT
>JAHBMJ010001345.1:0-15000 GCA_018398765.1 Chromera velia
ACATACATACATACATACACACACACACACACACAGAGAGAGAGAGAGAGAGAGAGATGCACACAAAAACACTTGAGCAAGACAGTCTCGGAGAGAGAGAAGGTGGGGGGGGGGAGCAGAGATCGGAGCACAGTTTGAGACACTGCAGAATCAAAAGACGACCCATCACCAAACGCCATTCGCAGCCTTTCGCTCATTCGTTCATAAAAGACACCTGGAAGTAAAAGTAAAACACCAGACAAAAGACCATAAACTGTATTACCGTCAGCTTGACACATAAAAATTGGGCACCAGACAAAAGAACAGAAATTGTGTTTGTTTCCATGAGCCTGACGTGTATTTACCTGCGAGCTCTTCAGCTTCTCAACCCGGAACCCTCCAGTTCCCTTCCCTGGCGACCGGCGTTCCGCAAGTTTCCTCAACTTGGCGTCGCACGGCCCTAGTGCAGGTGCCGCCATTGCAAGCAGCTGTCTCAACCGGATGGCCTCAGGATCTTCACTCAAACGTTTCCCCATCGCCTGCTGAAGTTTTTCCTCGAAGTCTACTCTCTCACACACAGGTCTCTTGTCTACTGTGCAGGCAGAAGGAACAGCAGGAACAGGTTTCTCGTCGTCGTCCTCCGTCGAATACTTCCATCGACCTATCGACCCCCTTCGCATCTCCGCGATTCTGTTCGAAGGAAGGAATCAGCGTGAAGGAAGGCAAACGTACAGAGGTCAAGCAACGCGACGTGTAGTGAATCAACACTCACTTGACCAGGCAAACAGGAATCATGCATGCAAGGATGCAGGCAGGAAGATGGCAGACGGGCCGCCAAGCAGACCCACCCACCCACTCCTCCACTCTTTCTCTTTCTCTCTCTCTCTCAGACACACGCGCGCGCGCACACACTGTCACTCACGCTCTGTAGCAGCCAGTCTAGACATTATACTGCTTCAGAATCACTCTCTTCGATCGATCAGCGTTTGATTATTGACTGACCTTCGGGCTCTCGCTGCCGTGCGAAGGAGGGAGAGCTCCTCGGCGGATGCCTCTGGATCGGCAGCCACTGACAGCTGCAGGGAGGGAGAGAGGGACGATGCATGAATGAGAGGGGAGAAAAGAGCAATAAACAGAAAGACAAGATGAAGAAAACAGAAAAACTACCAATGGATGGAGACAACAGCCAAAATTGGCTTGCACCGAAAACGTACTTTCACTGCACAATTGTCAATCAAACATCCGTGCAGGAGAATATTTTTCACCAAGAAGGCGGGGCAAATGAAGGCATACAACAAGCCTTCAAAGCCTCCTCGTCAGTGATTGAAGACGTAATTCCACACGGACTTACCAGAGGCCAGAGCTCCGGACGCGTATGGCTCTCGATGCGCTTCCATTTGTCCTTTGCATGAATCCAACTGCATGCATGCAGACACAGATGGATGGATGGATGGATGGATGGATGGATACCAGCCGTCATGCATGAGTGTAACAGATACAGAGAAAGAGCGTGGCAATCCTTAAAACCAAACTGAATTGCAAGATTCCAGAAGCCTTAAAACCAAACTGAATTGCAAGATTCCAGAAGCCTTAAAACCAAACTGAATTGCAAGATTCCAGAAGCCTTAAAACCAAACTGAATTGCAAGATTCCAGAAGCCACTTCTATTGGCGAGACAAAAAATGTGGCCGCATACCAAGCAGACCACCCGACAATAGCATGGAGCAGCAAGTCTAAGAAAAAAGCAGCAAGTCTAAGAAAGAAGAATGCAGACACACAAAACGATCGCACAAGGCTGGCAAGAACAACAGTGAAGACTGGAAAGAAACAGTCAGCGAAAAACAAAATGGAAAAGAACAGAAGTTTCCTCGATCGCTTCACCTTGCCGGCCCTTCCCCTCACTCACCGTTCCCTTCCGTTGGCATCCAGCGGGATCTCGAGAGGCTCTGCCATTGCCACCTGTCTGCTCTGCACCGTCGCCTGCCTGAACACACGACGGCTGCCTTCTAAAATGGGATCAAAAGCACTCAGAGGTCCGCACACGCGCCGCGGCTTTTGGCTTCCGTGTGCTGCGTGTTGTCTGCAGTCGCAGAGTGAGGGGGAG
Source organism: Chromera velia (assembly GCA_018398765.1). Taxonomy (NCBI): domain Eukaryota; family Chromeraceae; genus Chromera; species Chromera velia. Next base: position 2,084 of record JAHBMJ010001345.1, read on the forward strand.
AGGGAGGGGGAGGAAATGCAGAGATGGGGACAGAAAGATGAGGGGCCACGTACTGACACTGGCTGATGTCTCTTTGTGCTTTCTGAACCAACGCCAGGACGAACAGTCGATTGACTGACCCCTTATAAAGATTTTCTCTGATCGACTCTTTCTTTGTAGGTCTGTGAGGGACTCTTTCTTCTGCCTTAAAGGATGATCGAATTACACGCTGACGGGCCCTCAATTCTCTGAGAGATGGAGGAAGAAAATAGTAGGGGATTGAACGAACGTGCATGCATGCACACAACGAGGAAGCTGAACATTCGAGAACACTTACTGACTGACACTTCCACGACCCCCTCAAAGACCAGCGTTTTCGCAAACGCCCTTTTTCGACTTTCCTCCTGGAGATCCGACAGAGTTTGAGGAAAGAAGGCGCAGGGAGGGGCAGATCTCCGCCCTCCCCCCGTCTCTTGCAGAAAAGAACTCCGTTTAGGCGAAGAAGTGGGAGCACGCAGGTCCCCCCCCTTCTCTGCTGCTGCATATGGACTTTTGGGAACCTTGGTAGGAGATCTTCCCCCAACAAGTGAACGTGCCGTTTCCCTCAGTGTGCGTGCGTCAGTCTCTCCAGTTCCCTCAATCCCTTGGTCTTTCTTCTGAAGGGACGCGGCACCAAAGTTCGTCAGTGTGGTGTTCAAGCTTGCTGCCTTGTTAGCAACTGTACGTAGAGTCGCACGATGGCTTCGAGGTGTGGTGGTTGAACTTCGCCTGCTTGTCTCGGGGGTCATAAACACTTGCTGCTTTGCTCCGAGGGGTTTGGGGAGGGGTTTCGATGCTCGAGTGGGACATTGAATGTTCAGAGCGGAAAGCGGAGGCACGTTGGGGGGCCTGAGGGATGGCGTCTTCATTGAATGTTTTGATAAGGACGTCTTTTCGGAGGAGAGCTCTTGCATCTGCATAGCCAGAGAGGCGTGCTTTTTTTTCTTTGACTTTTGTGGAATGGGCGAGGCCGGCTGTGAGAGAGCCGAAGGAGCAGGATTGAGAGACTCCCCATCGGCACCCCCGTTCCCCCCCCCTGCTCCGCTGTGTGCACGGAGACCTGGGGTGTCCCCGTCGTGGGCGGTCGAGTAGTCACTCTCGTCCTGAAATGATAGAAGGAAGCGGGACAACGGTGAAGCGGGCAGACTGTTCACGAAAAGCGTTCATAGAGTTCCCTCATGTAACCACATCCAGGCCAAAAAGAGACTTGGGCAACGCGAGAAAGGACAGAGGACTTCCACAGGTCGCACGATAGGATTCTGGCCCTTTTCTGTCTCTGCGATGGTCCAGTATCAGACGCGCCGGCCTGCCTGCCTGCCTGCCTGCCTGCCTGCCTGACTGCCTGCCTGACTGACTGACTGACTGACTGACTGACTGACTGCCCAACCGACGATCCACCATGCATTTATTCATTGGCTGACTGCCTCACTGACTGACGCATATGGTGATTGAGTTGAACTTTGTCATCGCCTGAATGTACGAAGGTGTGCACGACCCCGACCGGTCGCTGTCTTCTGAGGCCTGCAATGGATTGATGCACGCATGGACTCTTTGACGAACTGGTGCAGTTGTTGTCGCGTCACAGTCGGAGAGTGAGGTAAGAGTCCACTGGAAGACACCCAGAGGCAGATAGATTGTCATACCGAAATGGTCTCTCTCTCTCTGTGTGTGTGTGTGTGTGTGTGTGAGAGAGAGAGAGAGAGAGAGAGAAGAGGACAAGGAATCTGAAAAGGCAAAAAAAATAGACAAACAGTGAAGCTTTTTTTTTGTTTCGTCTTTTTCTCTCCAAGAAGCTACAGACACAGATTTTTAGCCTGAGGGACACAGACAAACATACAGACAAGCCTGCAGACAGCGAAGATAAACGGACCAGTTCGTGTGGCGTTGCGGTTGACTTTTCTGTTCCCCCATTCTCCCCCCCTGTGTTACTCTCTGCGTTTGTTTTGTCTCTCTTGTATTGCCCTGTTCCGTCCCTCTCTGAAGTTTCTTTCTCCTTGTCCTTTTCATGATCGGGCCGCGGTGTTCGTCTGCTCGGCAGCGCACTCTGCGAAGACGAGGGAGGGGGGGAGGGAGGGAGGAAGGGAGGGAGGGAGGAAGGGGGGGAGGGAGGAATGAATGAAGTAAAGAAATGATTCACATAAAGACAGACACAAATGGAGGCAACCTCACCGGTAGACATGCACACATAAAAACACCTTCAGAGGCACAGAGGCCCAAACACCCTCCAGTGGGCCGTCCGACGGGACTACCAAGCTCTCTCTGCGTATACTGCGACAGACAAAATGCACACCCATGGACATCTAAACACAATGCTTAGCGATTAGCACAGAAGCCAGTATACAGCTGTTTTTGTCGATCAGACATGCGATTCTCATCATGAAACGAAAAGGACGCACAACAGTTCTTTAATATGCATGCGGATATGTTGAATTTGAAATTGCATGCAGGCTGCCATTTTGGACGCAGGTTCTGCGAAGGATTCCGATGTGCCTGGTTTTATTTCACCTAGCCAGTGGTGCAGTGATGAATCCCCAGGAAAGTTCAGACCTATTCGAATTTGATTTCTGCATCTGCCTCATGATATACATGTGTATGTGCACGTACATTGATGCCGACCTCTGGAGACTGTTGAGTGCCTCCTCGAAAGTAGTTGACTGACAACGAGTTTTCTCGGTGTTTTCTCCTGCAGAAAGAACACAACACAGAACAGGCAGTGAGGTTTATGGACGGAGTCAGCAAGGCTAATTCCGGGACCGTCTCTCCTGTTTGTCTCATGATGACGCATGCATACATACATATATACATGCATGTTGTCCGGTTAATTGCTGATATATATGCGCACCTTGCTTGCCGATGTTTCTGGTTCACGCGCCTGAGGTTCTTGAAGTGCGCATTGACTTCTCTCTGCTCCTCGTGAATTGCAGCGAGCGTCTGCTTGTAGTCGTGCTGCATCCCTCCCGGCCTCCCTTTCAGAGGACAGCTCGACGCCGTCTACTGGAGTCGTAAGGAACTCAGTCTGACACGGTTACCTTTCCTTGGTAGGCCAGGATTCTGTGCAAGCCAACAGCGGGACTTCCTATGCACGTTTCTCACGATCGTTGCCACATCCTGCAGGGCAGACAGGGGGGCTACATATGGTGGATAGCTAAAGGATCAGCAGAACGTACGTTCGATCATTTGTGGCATATGAAGGAACACAAGTGCACGCATGCAGTTTCAGAATTAATGCGAGCAGACTTATCCGGTTCAATGGGCGGATGATGTTTCCTCGGCAGCGCGGATCCTTTGGCGAGTCGCGCCCATGCACGTACGTCGCCTTTCGGGCCGAAACATCTTACGTCGTCTTATGGCGTCGATCTTGGAGCAGCTTCAAAAGCTTCAGAAAGCGATTTCAGTGTCGTGTACTGAAGAGGACATATCGATAGACAGTGTTAGTAACAGCCACACCGCTCCTCTGCTGTTTCGCTGGGCTGCAGCTTGACACGTCTAGCGTTGTCGTATATAGGTCTCTTTTCTTTTGTTTCATTTGTTGCGTTCTACTCCGTCTCTCTCTTCAGAACTTAACTCCCTCTCTTGCACACGCGATCAATGCGGCGATTTGACCCAGAGCAGCACCAGCGGACAGGCTGGTGTCCAGGAAGACAATATGGCAATATTCACGTGATTTACGCGACAAAGGTGCGTGATGGTATCAGTTTGTGGACCTGATGAAAAAGTGATCCGGCATCCAGTAACCACAAAAATATCCCCCACCTCTCCCCTTGTGTGCGTGCAGAGTCAAAACCTCTGGGTCGTTGGACCACACTGTCAGTCTCTCGGAGAGCTCTTGACGAGGAAAGACCCGATTTTTGTCTTGTTTCTATGTATGCTTGTAGACTCTGCAGATCTATTCGTATATTCTTTTTTCTTCACTGTACGTCTCCCCACTGCAGGGCCCTTTTCGCTGTCCATGTTGTTGGTCATTCTCGGGATCGGAATCGGTCAGTGGCCTTCAACGGGAACATTGGGCAGAATGGTCGGGGGGGGCTTTCTTCAGAAAGTCAAAAGACCCAGAGGACTGGGTCTTCAGATCCGCCGTTTTTCTGCAGGGTGACTTGAGCGCGTATCATTTTCATCTACTTATTTCTCCTTCCTTGCTTCCTTTTTTCTTCCAGGCTATAGTGAGTGGATTGCAAGGCACTACACGAACAGCCTCCATAGGGTTCTCGGGTGGCTGGTGACAATTGCAACGACGATATCTTTTGTGTTGTGCGTCTTCAAAGATCCAGGAATCCTCAGGTAGGTAGGTCAGTGGCTGTCTGTCTGTCCTCCGTTTCCCCCTCTGTGCAATCTTTATGACTCTTTTTGTGGTTCGGCTCTCTCATTGTTCTTTTCTCTTTTTCCTCTGTTTCTCTGTGGCCGTTTTCGTATGCCTCTTCCATGCTTTTTCGTCATCTGGTGCGCGCTTTCTGCGGACAGAACAGCAGGTTTCCTTTCTCCACTCTCATGCTCTGCCCCCGCCATTTTCCCGCCGTTGACTATCCCCTCTCTCCCCTCCCGCTAGCCCAGCTAGGGCTCTTCATCCCAGATTCGCCTTTCTTCCGGCCTTTCGCTCCTTCCATTCGTTTCATTCTTTCAGGCCAGAAGTGCGCCAGTGGGACCCCGAGGTGCCCCAGACTTCGGATGAGGAAAGCAGCGAACCACTCAGCGGAGAATCCGACGACAGCCCGACATTTCAGGAAGACAGCCCAACAAACGGGAGCTCCCCTTCGGCTTTGGCCTCTCCTGCAGGAGAGAGAGACAGAGACGATGAGGACCCGGGGGGGAGAAGCGAGGACAGCTCTGATGGAGACGGGGGTTTTGTGGTGGCTGGGGATCCTGATGGATCCGACACGCCTCCTTTTCGTCGCTTTGATGAGAGGGTTGACAGGTCCAATCAGGACGAGCGCATCCTCTCTGATCTCTACGGTCGTCGGAAAAACAGCCGAGACACGCCTGCAAGGAGTCCAGGGTTTCACTCCCACCGCAATGGGGGGGGAGGCAGGTTTCCAAATTCACATTCCGTTGGAAGGAACGGGAATCTTGGGAATCGAGGAAGGGAGATGACGGCAGTGCACGGAAAGACCAGGAACGGGCAGAGAAGGATACCACGGAAACCGAGGAAACGCTCAATGTCCGTATTTCTTTTTTTCTGTCCATCTTTTCCTTGTTGTTGCATGGGTATTTTCGTCTTTTTCTTTGTGTCTGAAAGAGTGGAAACGACAGGAAAGAGGGAGAGACGCCTAGTTTTCCGCTTGTCCATGTCTATGTGTCTGTTCATAAATATTGGAGGGACGGGTAAAGGAGTGAATGTGTTAGTACTTCTGTGAAATCCCGCCCCCATGCCTCCCTTTCTGACTTCGCCTTCACCTCTTTCTTTGTACTTGACTCTCAAATCAAATGTTCTTCGTCTGTTTTAAAGGTGGGTGATTGCTGAGGCCTCTCCGCTGACAGCGACAAGCCTTTAGCAGTCCGCGGATAGTTTCTCTTCTTATCAAAGCCGTCGGTCTGTGAAGGCATTTCTTTTGTGTGTGTTGATGCGGTCTCTTCGTGTCTATTCCGATCGATCGATCTATCGTGCTGCTGACTTGATGGCTGCAGCTTCTGTACGGACTGCGGCATTCCTGTCACAGAGGACAGCTATCACTGCGAAGACTGTGACGTGGGTCTAGCTCTTTTCTCTTTTGTATAGCGTGGTGGCAATGCGTGAAGTATATGCATCTCCCTTGGTTCAGTCGTGTTCTCTCTTTCTCGACCAACGTCAGATCAGTCTACGAGCCCTTTCGTTTCCTGTTTTTCTTTTCACCTCTACCTGCCTAGAAGGGAGAAGAAGAAACGTACAGTCTGTCTGTCGGTCTGGGAGCTCTCTCTCTTTCTCACGCACGCATACACTTACACACACACACACACACACACACACAGAGAGAGGGGGGGGGGGGNGGGGGGGGGGGGGGGAGAGAGAGAGAGAGAGAAAGAGAGAGACCGGTGAGTCAGTAGTGTCTGAATGCAGCGAGGCCAAACGAAATGAACGGGCCATGACGGCTCGCTCTGGTTTGTGCACCGACAGATGCTCTTCAGTGACGTTTCTTTCCGGCCAGCATACTGCTTCCTCCGCTTTTTGGTTTGTCCCGCCCTGATTCTTTCACTCTTCCCTTCGTGGCTGCTGCTGCTGCTGCTGCTGCACGGCCCAGCTTTCATCAGGAGTGAAGGAATCCTTCAATGTCTTCCTTCCTGCATGTCCTCCTTTTTACCTGGCGCCCTTCCTGGCTCTACCCTGACCCTCCTCTTTCCCCCGTCTGTGCAGGTTTGTATTGACGGCTTTGATCACGTCAGTTTGATGTGCTGGAGCTTGTTTTCGCATGCACCTTCTGAAGACGCTCCCCCTTTCTCTTCCCACTCCTTCCTTCTTTCTCTCTGAATTCAGCTTGAGTGAACAGCTAAGAGCAGCTCTGGCTCTGTGCTTGTCTGAGTGCTAAAGTGACGCGAGGACTGTCTGCCTCTCCGTCTGTCTGGAATCACGTCAGAGAGAAATCAAGGAGAAGAAAGCGAAAGAGTGCTGCCCGCCTTTCTGTCCCCCTGTCTCTTTGTGTGTCTGCATGTTTGTGGAAAAGAAAGAAACACGTTGTCTGTCACGCATGCCTTCCAAGAAGTGAGAGAGAAAAGAGCTTGAAAAGAAAAGAAGCATAGGTGCTATCTGTCGGTCTCTGTAAGACAAAAAGAGGAAGAAAACAAATTGTGCTTGTCCGTCTGCCTGCCACGGAGAGGGAAAGAAGTCATGGAGTCTCTCTGTATAGAGAGGAAGGGGAAAAGGCAAAGAAGAAACGGAAGGAAGAAAAAAGAAGGAAACGTCATATGGTGCCTGTCTTTCTCCTGAGCCGTTCTTTTGTCTCTGCACACAACAACGATATTCTGCCTGTCTGACTCTGTCTCTGTGTGCCTGCCTGCCTGCAGCATTGTCCCTGGACTTCCAAGTGCGTCGGTGGGAAGAATATAAACGAGTTTCATGCCTTCGTTTCGATCGGCATGATTTCTCTCTTCTTCGTGGCGATTATGTGTGGGACCTTCGTGCACTGGACCAAGCCAGACTTCATCCGAGGCCGAATCCCGATGCGACAGCGGAGCCAGCCAGGACCCGCATCGACACCCGCGGGGAGCGCGGGAGAAACAACTACACCACTTCCCTCACCTCTCCCAACAGAGGGCGAGGGCACACCAGAAACAAGAGGAGATGGAAAGGGTGGAGATGCGAACACACAGAGCGAGGAAGGGAAGGGGGCACCGACAGACGCCTCAGAGATCCCTTCCCCTTCCCCTCCCGTCACGGGGGACCAGCATGAACCCACAGTTCCCCCCCGGCTTCTGCTCAGTTCTCTGCTTGGCGAAGAGATGTTCACTTATCTGGCTTCAATGAAAAGCAAAGATTAGAATTTAGAAAACAGTGCTTGGTACTCTGTTGAACCCTGTCTGTTTTTTGAATTGTACAATTCGTCACAGAAAAGATGTGTGCGTTATATTGTATGTATATGCAAACCACTTTTTTGATAGACTAACGATAGTCCAAAAATTAGACTAGCTTAATATCCAAACGTACTAGAAACCAGACTAAAGACATAGTTAATTATCACATAACAACTTGTTCGATGAGTCTTCTTATCTGTTTTGCCCTATGCCTACGTGTAAGATTTAGTAACATTATAAAAGTTGTAACTAACTAAAAGCAAATATGAAAACATGTGGATATGTATACTTGTGTTATGTGATTTTGACATTTTTTAAAAAACTTTTTATTAAGGTCTGACGTAAATGACTTAAAATGAGTGTAGTTCAATAAATTAATCTAGAAATTAATGACCATCAATACAGATGAGTAGAACACCATGGGAAAAATATAGATGACTTTCCTCTGTATATGAATGTTTTGCATGTCCTGGGAGTTGGAGCCTGTGCATGATACAGATTTTAAGAGATTTTTTATGGGGGTCCCGCCTGACACGGGCAAGTGCCGGCATGCTAGGGGCTAGGAGCCCGGGCCGAAGCGATTTTGATGATTGAGAGATTTTTGTGATTAAACTTCGCACTGGCCTGCATGGCGGCGGGCGGCGGCTGCGGCGTGAGGGCCGCGCGCGCAGCCTCATGCACTGTAGGCATGCATGCAGTCATGCATTTGTGCATGCGAAATATCCATCCATTTCGGTCCATCCTTTAGTGCATGCATGCATGCTTTCGATCCATTTTCGATCCTCTCGATCGTTGCATGCATGCATGGTTGAGAGCTATAGAGAGTTCTGCTCTTCATGCAGTGAAGTACATGCAGGCATCTCTTCCCATACCTAGACTCCGTATGGAAAAGGTGCAGACACTCAGACTCAATCTGATCTCCAGTCGCCAGTTTGTCCTCCCACTTTGTGGAGGCGGCAACAGTTCCGACGAAAAAAAATTCGTCTCGATTTTTCAAACAGACGCAAAGAAAGGAAAGTGAGAGAAACAATGGGTTCGTTCAGGACCCTATTCTGTGCTTCGGTGGTTCTTTTCTTCAACACAAGGCTTGCAGGTGCCGCAACGATCAACGTTTACCACCAAACCGAAAAAACAGGCACTGGATCGGTTCCGTTCCCATATTATACGGCCCCAGCAGTTGCCCTGGCCGTCGAAGAAATCAACAATGACAACTCAATATTGCCAGGTAAGAGGGACCGTTTGTTTTGCCGAAAAGCTTTTTCAGACGGCTGAAATGATTCCGAACTGTGTGTGGGTCTACGGGCTCATATATATGTGTGTACACACACACACACACACACACATACACACATACACACATACACACACACACACACACACACACACATATATATATATATATATATAGGACCTGCATGCATGCTGGAACGTTTGGACATAAGGTGGGCGGGCCTTACGGTGGGTCCTCGCGCATGGAGGGGAAGCCGAACAGTAGATGTTCATCTCTTCGTCGAGAGCAATGCTTCGCATTCTTCTATGAAGATAGATTACCAACGCATGGCTCGATCGAATCTTTGCTTGCAGACGATACCTTCAAAATACTTCCTGCTGCCGATGGAGGGTGTGCAATCCAAGTCGGTGCGAGTGGGGCTCTGGACAACCTGAACAACCAGACGCGAGCATCGATCGCTGTTGGGCCTGCGTGCTCAGCCAGCGTGGAGGGGTCGAATTTTGTGTACGGGGCCAACCGGATACTTCAGTTTGGGACTCATGCCATCGGAACCTTTTTGGAGGACACGACGACGTATCCTGGACTTCTGTCTTTGCGCTCTGTGAAGGACTTTACGGCAATAGCGAGCATCTTAGCAGACTTCGGGTACAATCGGTTGGTCCTCTTCCTCTGTTTTCTTTTTCATCCTTTTGTTCTGCTGATTCGTTTGTTTGTCTTTTTATTTCTGACGTCCGTCTCGAAAGGCAATGGGACAGAATCAGTAGATTTGCGGTATTCCTCTGCGTTTGTAAGGATGACGAGACAGCGGGCCGGGGGAAGCATAAACGGAGGAGCACTTTTAGTCAATTGGTGTGCAGCTTAAGCAGATGCAAGATTTCGTGATTGATCCCTGGCTGTCCCCTCTGCGTGGCCGGGTGCCTCCTGCGTGCAGGGTCGGGATCGTCTTCACAACTTACGGTCAGTCGATTTGTGTGGCAGTGAGGAAGGAAGGGAGTCAGTGAGGCAGTGAGTGAGTAAAAGATTCCCTCTCTGTACGTACTGCAAAGAGGTGATGTGATCTTCTACAGAGAAGTATGCACGCATGTGAGGCAACCAGTCGACAGGTGTGAGCTCAGCGTAGACGCTTTTGAGTCTTGACTTGTGTCCTCTTGATCGATCCATCGATGGATACGAGATTGTTTGTTTGTTTGTTTGTTTGTTTGTTTTTACTTGATTGTATCTGTCTAAGCGTCAAAGTTTCCATCTATTGACTTGATTTCTTTCCTTGTCTTTTGTCTGTCTTTTGTCTACTGTGACAGAATGATCAACGTAGGAAATTGTATTTTAAAAATCGGCAGTCCTACCTCTCATTTTTTCGCTTGATTGTTATCCTCCCTTGTTTGTTTTGTTGGTGGCCTCGCAGAGGAAATGATTTCCGAGATGTCGACGAGAATTTCGGGGGAGTACAAATCGATCACAGGAAATAAACTGAACATCGTGGCCTCCTACACCCTCAGCGTGGTGGGATCAACACAAATCACTGAAGCCATAGAGGCTCTACGGGAAGTCGACACGCGCATCATCATTCTTGCCATGGAAGCGGTCTGTGAGTAAATTTCTTTCTGTCAATTCTTTCCCTTCCCTTTCGGTGGTCCTTTTTGTTGCGCTTGGTCTCCAGGCTCTGTTTTTCGGCGAAAACTTTTATCTCGGTAACTAGAATCAATCAATTGTACGGGACTCTCTACCTTCCCTCTTTATTGTGCCCCCCTGCTTTTTTCTTGTTTGGAGGAAAATTAGGTCAAGCGGGGTTCTCTTCTCTTCTTCCCTGTGCGTTTTTCCTTTGCAGTGCTTCCTCATACAAACTTCTCTCTTGTCCATGCGTGGAAGGAGCAACGGGGATTCTTTGCATTGGTTTTTCATTCGGTGGTTGATGTATGGATTAATTTTCCTTCCTTCCTTCCTTCCTTTCTTACTTCCTTCCATGCTGCTGCAGGAGTATATGAGGGCCTTTTTCTGCATCGCCAGCAATCTGGGCTTCCATGGGGATCACCTCCTCTACATCACCACAATGTAGTCAGTCAGTCAGTCAGTCAGTCAGTCAGTCAGTCAGTCAGAATGTCTGAATGTCTCTGTGCGTCTCTTTCTGCCTCTTTTTCCCTTTCCTTCCGTCTCTCTCTCTGTCTCTCTTCCCCTCTCTGTCTTTTTCTCTCCATCTGTCTGTCTGTCTTTCTGTCTACTGGTTGGTGTCTGACATAACTGAGCAAGCAGTGGGGATGCTGAAGTCCCAATTATGCGGGTTCTCTTCCATTGCCTGCCCTTTGGTCCCTCCATTGTCCATTTCTCCATTCTGAATTTCTCACTTGAGATGTTTGGGTGTCGTTCTGGAAGGGGCTACAGCCTTGGGCATACACTGAGAGTATCTCCCTCCCTGCATCTGGATGGATGCGCCTGGCTGGCTGCCTGTCTGCAGTGAAGGGACAAAGTGGCACGAGTCCCGTCTCTCTCCGACGTCCTCCAAGTCCTCTTCCAGTGCCGTCCAAATCGTGGGACCGACCACGCCGACGTGTGAGGACGACACAATCAGAAGCGTGCTTGGGAATGCAATTGGGACGATGGCTCCTTTTTCCTACCCTTTCTTCTCCAAGGTCGCCTTTGCATCCGGCAACACCCCCGCAGGACTGTACAAACACGTCGAGGACGATTTCAACACAAATTGCGCAAGGGCCCGAGTGTGCAATTTGAAAGACAACGACGAACTCTGGTTGGTTGGTTGGTTGGTTGGTTGGTCAATGGGTCAGGGGGGAGAGAGGGAAAAAAGAAGGGGGATAATCAAAGAGAGGAAGCGCAGGCGAGGAAAGCAGGAATGAATGAATGAATGAATGAATGAATGAATGAATGGATGAATGAATGGATGAATGAATGAATGAATGAATGAATGGATGAATGAATGAATGAATGAATGGATGAATGGATGAATGGATGAATGAATGAATGAATGAATGAAAGAATGAATGGATGAATGGATGAATGGATGAATGAATGAATGGATGAATGAATGAATGGATGGATGAATGAATGAATGAATGAATGGATGGATGAATGAATGGATGAAAGTGTGGAATACGGAATGAACGAAGGAACAAATGAGCCGATAAATGAATGAACGAAAGAAAAGGGGAAAATAAGTCTAGGAACGGGATACATGAGCAGATGGACGCGGGCCGACAAAACTAGAGAGACACCGAAAGCTCAAACGATCAAAGCATCTGTCCAAAGGGAACAAATGGATTCAAGAAAGAAAGAAAGAAAGAACGAAAGAAAGAAGAGACGAAGTGGAAAGAAACAGAGAGAGGGAGCAGTCTCGGAATAAAAGACAGTTCAAAAGGATTTGTGCACAATACAAGTCTGTCTTTTTTCCGCCTCTCTTTTCTCGGGGTGTAGGTATTACGCCAGCGTTTACTACGACGCCGTGTGGGCCGCTGCCCGCACGATCCACAGATTTTTGGATGAAGAGGCGAGGAAACCTCCTCCACAACGACTCACATCAACTGACATGGCCTCAACGAGCGTAGCCAAACAAATCAAAATCCACGAAGGGCTCTGGGATGCGGCACTGAAAATTGACTTTGTGGGAGCAACGGGAACTGTCAAATTCGCAAAAGACGGCACCCGGGTGGGAGATTTTTGGATCGGACATTACGACCCTAGATCGAGGCATGAGCTGTCAACGGCCGGCTCAGTCTCTACAACGACCCACGAAGTGACGTGGACGAGAGAGATCAAATGGCTTGACGAGTCTGTCTGGTATCCTCCGGAGAGCAAAAAGAATGCAATTCCAGAACAAGCGGTCAAATGCCCTACAGGGACATACAGACTGAATACTGGAGGGTGTGCGAAATGTGTGGAAGGTCTGTTTGCATGCCTGTCTCTCTGGGCATTGACCTGCGTATCTCTCTCTACTTCCCGTCTATTGTAGCCTTGCTGTACCTGTTCCTGCTTTTCTGCTTTCCATTCTCACTGTACGTTGGCCGCCCCCGTCTTTGGAAGATCACAACCTGCCTCTTCAATCTGGTGAAGGATTGGATGAGCTTAATTGCATTTTCTTTCGAGACGATCGAGACTGCGTCCTTTAGTCCTGCAGGCTGCACGCACTCACATGCATGTGTCTTGTCGAGTCAGACGTTTCGGCTGCCCTTAACAATTTGAGACCTTT
>JAHBMJ010001345.1:17500-32304 GCA_018398765.1 Chromera velia
CGGCCTGTCGACATACGGGCTGGTGGTTTCCATGCCTCTGATGCCAGTCGCCATGGTGGCGTCCCTTTATGGTTTGAGCATTCTGGTCCATCGGTTTGTGTGGAGTAAATTGAATGCATGGGAGTTCAACAAATCAGTGAACACCGTAGGATTCATTTTGAATCTCCTGTACGTGACTGTGTGCCGACTGATCCTTGCCCCCTTCCGGTGCATAAAACATCCCAAAGGAGCAAGGACGTTGCTGCAATATCCAGAAGTAATCTGCGGGGCGGAGGAACATCTGGTTATGAGAATCATCGCAGGATTTGCCCTTTCTGTGTATGTGGTGGGGTTTCTGGTGTATCTTGGTATGGTCTGTCTGAGGGCCCGCGAATGGGTCGAGACGCTCCCCGGGTTTTCCGTTCGATACAAATTTCTGTTCGGGGGAATGCACCCAAAATACAGATACTGGGGGCTCGTGAACCTGTTACGCAACCTCTTTGTCGCTTTGGTTCCAATTTTTGAAGCCAACGACGGGCGCATTCAGGTCGGTGGGCCTGATGAATAGACTGCTCGATTTGGGGCCATTGATTGCCCATGTTTGGACTGAGCTTTGGAAAGGGTGGGAAGGTTGGGGGAGTTTGTGTGAACATAATGAATGCTCGCTTCTTTTGTTTTGAAATGCCAGACTTGCGTACAGTCACAAGAGCAGACTGACACGTTTCTGCTCCCTTTTTCTCCCCATTTATTCGTACACTCAGCCCTAGTTGACGTTCGTTCGCTTTCTTTCTTGACATGCAAGTGTGTTTATTTGTTCTTTTCCCCCTTTTCCTTGCAGTTGATCATGGCAACATTGGTCTTCAACATCTTCCTTCTCCTCCAAATCTGGCTCTGGCCCTGGAAAGACCATCTGATCAACTGGCTGAATGTCTCAGCGACATGCGCCATTTTATTTTTGGTGTTTGGCCTCATGGCGTGGACAGAAGACACGGAGGCAGGGGATTGGACGTTTGTGGCCTGTGGGTTTACTGTCACAGGCCTCCATCTGATCGCCACATTTGTGGTGATTTTCCTTGGGGCAGAGAAATGCAGAGCGACCGCGAGACGTCGTGAGAAGACGAAGAAAGCACAATTGAGAGAACGACTCGTGTCGGTACTGAAACGGATGGTCGAGCAGACAGAGAAAGAGAAGGGATCATCTGACAGAGGGGAACTGCCAGGATCCGTGGGAGATTCGTGGCTGTTGACTTTGCTCAGTCTGCCTGATAGGGACTACCGTATCGTTGAGGAATTCGTTGAGTTGGGACAAGAGCAGTTCCTCGAAAAAAGAATGTCCAGATTGGGGGCACAGAATCAGGCAGCGAAATTTTTCGGTTTGATGAGAGACGCATGGGACAGATCACGAAGAGCCACCTCTTTTCGTTTTGTTTCTGTCTCAAAGAAAATGAACACGATGAACACAACGGACCTGAATCAGCAACAAAGGGGGGACAGAGAGGATACATGCAGCCAGGAGGGCCCAAGGGCGAGCTTAGATGTAGAAGGGGGGGGGAGGATGATTAGGTATCTGGATGATGACCCTAGCAGCATTGTGGATGTGGTCATAGACGAGGACCTGGGTCCTCTGGGGGATGAGGAAGAGGAAGAGCAGGTGGAAGGAAAAGCCGTCAGATCATCTCTGCTGCAAGAAACAATCCGGGGGGGGGATCACAGGGGGAGCAGGAATGTCAGCGAGCAGCCAGCATAGAGGACGAACGCGCGAGCGAGGAAGAATTTGAAGCAGAAGTAGGAGATGAGCAGGAGGAGGAGGGAGAACGGGAAGAGGAAGGGGAGTCAGGGTCGCAGTCTGGATCAGAATCGGAGGCAGACATGCCCATGATTGCTTTGGAGATTGCATATGAGGCCCAGAAATGATTTAGTGAATGGTTTCCTTCAAATTCAGAGCCCGCGCGAGTCCGTTGAGACCTCAATGCAGGCTTCTATGTCCATTAGATTTAGCTGGGACCGCTTCTCACTGGAGGGTCTATGGACCCGACTCGGAGTCGTGTGCAGGTCGTTACCGTCATGAAAAGGTCTGACAAGTTTTCACTCGGAGCGCGCTTCGCAGAAACAAAACTTTATTTAGAATTGAAGATTTATAAAAGTGTTTATTGCTGACAGTTTTTTGAATGCATAGTGATTGAATTACTTTTGTGTCATTCGCCGGTTCTAGCACTACAAACATATTCATTATTATGTAAAATGATATACTAAAATCATATAATAATATTCTTCAATTATTTAAACAAAAAAATGTTTATCTCTGGTTTCGGAGACTCTAAGCTAAACCACAATGAAGTAAGTAATTGCCTAGACAATTGCTAGCCTGAGGCGTTGTATCAATAACTTGTGGCTATAAAATCAAAGACTTCTACTATTAAATTGGAATTGATAGACAGTAATTCTTAATTTTTTATATTTCTTGTGTATGTTTCTAAGGCCTTTAGTAACGCTTGAGAACCAAACGGTTCTGTGTAGCAACGTAAAGACCTCTTTGTTCGAATAGGAGAACCAGATAGAGAGAAGAGATCGAGGCAGGGCAAAACCTTTATAATATTTTTTTTCCTTGACAAAGGCTCCCCTTCGTCCCGAGAAAAAAACCTTAATCAAGAGAAGACCCAACCCATCTAGTGACTCTCTTTCTAGTCAGCTTCCTTCTTCCACTCATCTCCCTTCAACTTAGAAAAAAAAAAACTTAGAAATGAACTGAGGTCTTTTAGACTTCTACCATTTGACATGAGTGTGGGTCGAGGGGCGAGCGGATGCGAGCGCTTCGACTGACCGCCGCGATCGGTGTTGCCGCCGCGATATGCCGCGATGATGAGAGAGTCAGTGCATTTATGTGCGTTGCAGGACCGAGGTTAAAAGTGAGCACGTACGTTGTTGCATGCTTTTTAGCCATATGAATCACCAGTCGCGTTTCTGTTGTATATGAGCATGAGATCAGACTGACAGCAAGCCAGACGCTAGAAATACAAACAGCGACGTACGGTCTTTCCGACTGACAGACCTTTATCCTGCCTAAACCACGTTTACGTCATATACCGCTTGTGGCAGCAGGAATATGGGGTAGGAATATGAAGGAATATGTAGGATAATACTAGGATTATGTATGCAGGAACATCAGGTAAGAATCTACAGGTAAAAATCGGTAGGAATTTGAATCAAAATTCCTGGTACCAGGAAATCAATATTTTCTTTTATATTCCTACCCCACATTCCTGCATATTCCTTCATATTCCCTAGCATATTCCTACCCTAAAGTCCTTCATATTCTTGGCAACTTGCAGGGCATTATAATCGGGCGATTCCAATTCAGCCAGCTGACAGAAAGATTTCTTTCGATTAAACTTTTTTCTATTAATTTTTTTCATTGATTTCGTTTTAAATTACGTGCTTTTATATCACCCTGTAAAGGCCTATGAATTTAGACAGGAATTTATAGAGGAATTTAGACAGGAATTTAGAGGAGTTTAGACAGGAATTTAGAGGAATTTAGCTAGGAATCTAAAGGAATTAAAAGACAGGAATTTAGAAGAATTTAGCGATTTTTAGAAGTCGATTTCTCATGAACTATCATCAGTTAGAATTTGATATTAGCGGTGCTTATAAACCTATATTAGACCTAAAAGCAGCGTTAATATCAAGTTCTAACTGATCATAGTTCACGAGAAATTGATATCCGAAGTTTAGGAATTTAGAGGTTTATAATTCCTTTAGATTCCTGGCTAAATTCCTCTAAATTAATTCCTCTAAATTCCTCTAAATTCCTATCTAAATTCCTAGGTCTTTGCAGGGCAGTTAATTAACCTAGTTAATTTCTGGTTATCACTGTGAATTCACTGTATGCATTATCTAGTGTATGATTTATCGATTTAGATATGATAAAGCCTCCGATTCAGAGCCTGCTGAGGGCCAATAATTTATAACAGAACTTTATATAACCTACGTTTTCCCTTATAGCTTACTATAGACTAGCACGAAGCTAAATAGTAAATACTAAGTTCCAACTTCCAATAACTCTTGAGTGACTGCATGGCTTTAAAAAATTTAATGTTATCTAAAATATCGTTCTCACACGGTTACGCACGTACGTAATACCTCACATATTCGATACAGTGTACGGAGTCTAGGTACGGAGTGCTGCCGGTCACCGGGTGCAGTAATTCCGGGTCTTTAAATTTATGACTAGCTTTATGAAGCATTTAAGTCTGCAGTCTGCACAAACATTTGATAATTATGTACAGCAAAGCAACGTGATTATCTGTGAACTACTACTAGAAGTAGTGGGAAACTACCAGGGAAAGGAACAACGCGCGCTGCCCGTGACTCTTCTATAACCCCCTCAAATCCTCCCCCTACAGTCCTGTAACCTCCGAGAGTCCCTGCAGCATCTCTGAAGGCGCGATCTAGTCAAGGACCGCTCAAGTCAACGCTTCTTGCCTCTTGAACCGCATCTCAATCGAATCGAGACAATTAAAGCATAACAATGGCGACCTTCTCGCTTTCTCCACCAACTTCTGTACTAGAGGAACATGCAGTCAGTTGAGTGAAGAACGGAGAGGATGGGGGGAAGGGAACACAAAAAACACGACAACTAAGGAACAAACAACATCGAATCTCTTTGACTCTCTCCTGTGGTTCCACTTCCCCTCCCTGACTCAGCAAGCGAGGCAGCCAGGCAATTACAGTCAGTCAGTCAGTCAGTCAGTCAGTCGTCAGTCAGTCAGTCAGTCAGTCAGTAACAGGGAGGGAGGTAGAAAGAGGAAATGATAGGCAGAGCATTCCAGGGTGGTTCATGGCAAACAACAAAAGGAGTTGAGACGAATCTTTAATTTGTGCTTCTCAGAGAAAAGAAGTGGAGCCATGCACTTTTCTGTTCGTCTGTCTGTCCGAAGAACGGTATCGCGCTTTACCATTTGCGTGTTTTTTGTTCTTTCTTTTGTTCAATTCATTGAGGTTAGGAAGAGACGAGAAAGAGAGGAAGACTCAGTCAGGAGAGGGGCAGGCCGGTTTTTTGCTTTTCTTTTTCTCGCCGTTCTCTCGATGAAACTTTTTTTTCGAACAGAGTCTCCTCACTCACCCACTCACTCACTCCTTCAATACACAAAGGAAAGAACATGTGGACAGACACCCTTCCTTCCTTCCTTCCTTCCTTCCTTCCCTCTTATCGACAACCCGCTCTTCGATCTCTGCATTGGATAGGAACGGGCAGGCGACAACAAGGCAGGCAGGCAGGCAGGCAGGCAGGCAGATAGACAACCTGAGGAAGAATCAGTCAAAAGCCCTGGCTGGTTTGCTTGCTAATCAGGTACCTGACAGACAAAAGGAGGGACACAGCCAGAGACAGTAAGAGAGACGGAAGATGGAGACAGACACCGGAGAGAAAAAGAGATGGATCCACGGGTAGGGAAGAAGCGAGAAGGGGAAAGAAGAAAAACAGCGGGACACGGCAAGGCTTTTGACATGCACCTGGCCGCTGCAATACGAGCAGGCCACATGCACTTAAACATTTCCACGTACCTCCAGTCACAACTTGAATGTACACACAGTCCTCTGTCTCCCGTTTCTCTTCCCATCCACCAGCAAGCAAATATTTCTCGAATTAATTCTGTCGATAGGCCAAGCAGGCCAACCAACCTCTGAAAGAAAAAACATACAAGGATTCACGCCGATTAGACTGGCGCGATTCAGCAAACAGAAGAAGAGAGGAAACGAACGAGCACACTGTATGCACCTTTTGCACATTCACATGCATCCTCTCGCTGTTGCAGAATCAAAACAAAAAAACCAAAAAAGAGCCACACAAAGAAAGAAAGAAAGAAAGAAAAAAAAAAGAAAAGAAAGAAAGAAAGAAAGAGGCATCATGTACCTTTTCTCACACACAAAAATCTGACGAAACGATTGACTGCACGTTGACGCCGGACAAAAAAGGCAGCAAAGAAATGGAGCAAGTCAAAAAACCATCTCTCCATCCTTCAGTCATCTATCCTTTCACCCACTCTTCTCATGCACTTCTGACGAACACACGTCAACGCACCTACCTGCCTTGAAAAACGCCACAAAAAAAAAGGGTCGAATCACTCTCCCGTGCAGGGACAAGAAAGACACAGAAGGACACAGACAACCGAAAAAGACTCTCGTGACTCGCTGTTCGTTCACTGATCAAGGCACTAATTCTACAGGGTTCTCTGTCTCTTCATACGCTCGCTCTCGGACACTCAGTCAGCCAGTCAGTTGAGGAAGTCATGCAGTGCAGTCATTCACCGTTTTGGATCCAGGCCTTACACGCCAGCCACACAACAAGACAGACAGCCAAACTCAGACAGACAGACAGACAGACAGACAGAGATGCTATGATACAGCGGGCACCCGCGCAGAAGGGAAGAGCAGAAAAAGAAGGACGACGCACATTCAAACACAGGCGGATGAAAGAAGAAAAATCAGGACAAACTTAAAAGATAAAAAGAGAAGAAGGGAACAAACAAGGAAGGAAGGCAGACAGAGAGGAGAACGAAAAAATCTGTGTGAGACATCTCTTAGTGGACTCCCTCTGTCTCATTTCCTTCACACAGACACAGGAGTACACACAAAAGGGAGGAGGAGCGAAGCATCTATTGCAAGCCTGCAGTCAGAGAGTCCAAGAGGTGCAAGTTTGAAAAGAGAACTAGTTCTCTAAACAGAAAAAAGGCATGCACGTATACATACGTGCAGACAGATAGATAGATGCGTGAGAAGAAGGAATCACCAAGACAAGACGATTGAATGATTCCCAGTGTCTGTCCCTTCAGTGCCCCGCCCGCCCCAACATTCATTCATGCTTCTTTCTGTGCTTCCATCCACACAAACCTCCACGGGCACATCAGAAGACGCCTCCCATGATCAACAGAGGGAAAGATCCCCCAGCAGCCTACCTTCTCTCTCCTTGCAGCAGCAGCAGCAACACAGCCAGGCAGCAAGTGAAAAAAGGATCAGACACGTTGAAAACAGACGAGAGAAGAGGACAGTCAGGGCCATGAAAGAGGGAGGCAACAGACAGAAGAGTCCTAGGAGAGCACTCTGCATGGACGGATTCAACGAAGAGACAGAGAGACATGCACAGCAAGAAGCCACACACACTTCTTCAGGCAGGCCCCCCACTCCTTTCCCCCCCTAGTAGTCATTCAAGCTCTTCTCTCTCATCTCTCTGCCTTCTCTCTCCTCCGTCCGTCCATCTCGACACCCACCCACTCACCCGTCTCTTCATGAACGAGGAGGGCTTGCTGAAAGGGAAAGGGAACCCGCCTTCACCACACAGGGCATTCAACCAACCTGCGTGCCGTTTTCTTTTCCTGTTAGAAGGCATCTGTAACTGTCAAGCTTTATGATCTGTCGCTCTCTCTCTCTCTGTTTGTCTCTCTACTTGCTTTTTCCTGCAGTTACAAGACATGCACCGAATAAAAGGAGAAGGAAGCATGATGGGATTTTTCTTTCAATTCCTTTCCTTTCCTTTGCACGTCACTTGACAACAAAGTCAATGTCTCGAGGCACAGTCTGTGTCCTCTCCCCATTTTTTCCTTAAATTCTTCAAGCTTCGGTTCGCTTTCTTCATGAATACTCCCTCTCATAACACCCCTGCAAACCGCATCACTTCCACTTCACGGTCAAACCACAGCAATCACGGACCCTCAATCCCGCACATGATTGTCACGACCAAAACACAGACAGATACATACAGTACTTGACAACGGTCGTGACAATGAAAAGCGCAGGAAGGGTACAACAAACAGTCATCTCTCTATTTGTACAGGGGTGTCAGATGCTCTGACGTTGACACAAACAGAGAAAATAGTAAGAAGACAAGAAGACGAAAAGAAGCAAAGCGAAGCACAGCAACCCAAGGGGTGCGAACAGTGGAAGGTGAGAAAAAAGAAGAATGGCAGAAAGCCAAGTAGTACGCCGACAAGGCAGGCAGCGAGGGGGGCCACCCGATTCGCGACCCTCGTTCTCTTCTCTCTCTGTCTTCTTCATCTCTCTCTGAGGAAGGAAGGAAGGAAGGAAGGAAGGGAAGAAAACTGAAACCAGATGAGCAATCCTTCACTAAAACGACGCCTGGTGTACGTGTTTTGAGACTTGAGTCGAGGGGGTGCAGCATCTCATCTAGTTGATCGATCAACACCCTCACCCACCCTCTCACAAAAGACCCCACGCCTCTTTCTGTCAGAGAAGAGGAACGAAAAGAAATCAGTGAGGACAAAAAAATAAATAGTAATTCTAATTCTTTCCTGCAGCTTACCACCTACTCTCAACGGTCCTCCTACTAATTCCCATCATGAAGACAATTTTCTTCAAACAGAAAGAAGAAAGGAGACAGACAGGAGCTTTCATAGTCACGTCATTTCCTCATCGACCTCCCCCTCCTCTAGGGTTCCTTTTTCCCTCTCCCTGTCTACTCCCACGCTTTCCCCTCCCCCCTGTGCATCTACTGCCATGTCTTCAGACGAAGATCGGTCTCTCTTCATCTCCTCATCCACTTCCTCTTCTTCGGCCAGAAGCATCTGCTCTTCCTCTTCTTCTTCCTCCTCTTCCTTCGTTTGCTTTGATTTCTTCATAGGGGGCGGACACACTTTCTCCTCTTCTCCCTCTTCCTTCACACACCCCAACCCCATCTCCTCATCACTCCCCCCCTGTGCCCCCCACCTCTCTTCTCCTTCCTCACTCTTCCCCCTCTTCCCCCTCTCCCCCCCAACACCAACTGATGCAGAGTCGGCCCTCGGGTGCATCTCATACCCCGACGATGCCATTGCAACCACCGTCGTACCCCCGCTGGCAGAGAGACGGCGAGTGGCACTGCGGGTCCCCTCGCGGCCCCCTGGCTCTCTGTTGACCAGAGACTTCAGGGGACGCAGGCCGTTGGGAGACGGGGGGGACTTCAGAAGACGGGAAGCGTTGGCTGCCATCGGGTCACTACCCCCCTGGAGAATCTTTCCTAGACCACTCGCACTACTGCTTGCTGCGGCTGCCGAATGACCGGATGAGGAAGCCTGGGGGTCCTCCATGGGTCTTTTTACCCCCCTCTGTGGACCTGCGGCCGCTTGAGAGAGAGGGGACAGCCGTGCCATCAGAGAGGCAGCTTGGCTGCCACTCGGCTGGTGGTGCCGTCTCTGTTGTCCCTGGAGTGTTTTCTGCCTCCAGGTGGCCGCCAGACGCAGGGCCTCCTTGTGACCGTATACGTCGACACGGAAACTGCAGCTCTTGGAGAACCCCGTGGGAAGGCGCACATACGCACGCCACGCTCTGTGGGCCGAGTCCCAGTTGACTCCCGGAACCCCACTCTTGGGCTTCTCCTGTGAACCCCCCCCTGCGGAAGCGGCGGCCTGACCTTCGCCTGAGTCAGACGAATAGAGATGGGCCTCGCTTCGGGGACAGTGGAGCATCTGTCCGTCCGCCCCCCTCCATTTTGCATCCAGACATCCGTTCTCAAAGTCGCGACGGAAGGCGAATGCCAGACGACGTGCTTCCGTCTCACCGTATCGATGCACGGACCAGGTCTTGCGACGCATCACCGGCCCCACACCCCGACTCGCTTGTGCTGCCGCCGCATACAGCGGGGCTTCTGCAGGTGTGACAGCGACACCGTCACATTCAAGCCAGGACGAGACCCAGGTCGCACGCGCCTGCTCGTAGTGGACTCCCCGAGGAATCGTCTCGCCTTCAGGCTCTGCCGCCCCGCCTGATGACGAAGCGGCGGCTGCAGTGGCGGTGGCGACGTCCCTGTGGCTGCTGAGAGAGCCACTGGCAGCTGCTGCAGCTGGGATAGACAGAGTGTTGTGGGGGTCTGCGGCACTGATGGGGAGGGACAGGGGGGGAACAGCCGCCATGTACGTGGGGCTGAGGGGGGAGGCTCTGAAGCCACTGGAAGCACTTCCCATGCCCCCATCTCCCCTCTGGCTTCCCGCCCCCAGCCCTACCAGACCGGGAGACGCCCCAGTCACTCCAGGGGCAGTGCCAGCGACCGATGAGGTTTCCCCTACTGCACAGAATCAGGGAGCACGAGGGGGAAGAGAGGGGGTGGGGACAGTCATTCAAGGAGAACAACATTAGAGGAGGGAACCGAGTGGGAGGGAAGGGGGTGGGGACGGCGCAGAGGATCCATGCAGAATCAGTTTCACAGTTCGCTTTTCACGAACAGCTGAACAGAAAAGTCTTGTAACGAAGAAAGCAAATCTGCGGATATCTGTCGCCACAAGCCGCGCACACGAACCTTCAGGCAATTCAGTGCACTCACACACACTCACTCACCTTCACCATCCTGCACACACACACTCACACACTCACACACACTCACACACACTCACTCACCTTCACCATCCAGAAAGGCGTCCCCTGCGTCCAGAGCCCCCAGGTCCACCTGTGCGCGTCTCCACTGGGCGGCGAGCTTCTTCGCCTTGTCGTGTCCATGTTTCTTCTGAGGGAATCCTTTCTCGACCCTCACCCCGTTCCCATGGAACACAACCGCGGCAAAGTACCGACGCCCGTCCCAATACACACCCGGCTCGGAGGTGGGGACCACACTGCCCCCCGGAGGAGCGGCTGCTGCCGATTCGGGAGAGGGGATCGAAAAATCCCCGGCGGGAGTGCCGACAGAAGTGGCAATAGCCACGGGGGGAGGGGGGGCAGACGGGGGGATGGTGACAGTAGAGGCGTTGGAGGTTGTGCGCCAGGGCAAGAGCGGCGAGGGCCCCCCTGCAGGGACTCGTGTGACAAGCAGCCCCCTGCATGCAGGAATGAAAGGGGTACCCCTTGCAGACCCTCCCATCCCATTCTCATCAGTGGCTGCAGCCTCTCCGAGAGAAGCCACAGTTGTCCCCGTTCCCCCTGACGCTGCCGACATGCCAGGGCTGTGTCTGGAACACTGGCAGGAGGGGGTACCTGTCAGCTCTGCCCTGTCGACCGCATCCCTCCACTCGAATGCCAATTTGAGGGCAAAAAATTCTCCGAAAATCAGAGGGTCGAATGCCTTCCCCTTTCGAACTGTCCCCTCTCCATCTAGCCATCGCACCATCCACACACCAGACCCACTGGCTTCTACAAACTGCCAGTCTACCCCCGGGAACCCGCAGTCTCTCCTCTCACTGTATGGCCCTGAGTCTCCTCCCGCCTCTCTGAGAGACAGCAAGGCACGGAAGGCTTCTCTTGTTCGATCACAGCTACAGTTACCGGAGGCAGGGAGGAGATCGACTGGAGCATCTGATGCTGCTGCTGCTGATGCAGAGGCTGACTGCATGAGTTTGGTATCGTTCAAATGAATTTCATCATCCGGTTCGAGGGGGGTCATCTGGGCTAGGAACTCTCTCTGCAGTACCTGTTGAGCGAAGTGCGTTTCCATCATCTGACGGTACTCCATCGCACACACACGAGCCTCATCACTCCCCCCATGTCCTCGAGAAGAAAACATCTTTTGGCGTTTCCGGTTGTCCCCCTCTCTCCAATACGCCACCCATGCCTTCTCCTTCGTATTCCAGCACAATCCAGGTACACCATGCTTGTACAGAGCAGGCCCTCCAGCAGCGGGGAGACGCTCCGGGGCCTGCTTCCACCTGATCGACTGGTCTCTCGCAAAGGAGAAACCGTTTTGGCGGACGTCAAACAAAGCGATATGGCGTGAACTGGAACTCGGGTGCGAGGCTTCCTCGGGCGTCTGCCAGAACGTCATCCATTTCCGTGCAGGGAAGGAGAACACGACTCCCTTCACGCCGGAGTGGAACGACGTCAAATTCGTTGGCAGACCATCCCACCGAGTGCCGGGGGGCATGCCGGGGCTCCCTGCCGGGGCCGTAGCGGGAGACAGGGACACACGACGGGACGAACACTTCGATCCCGTCCCCTTTCCCTTCCGGCTCCTTTTGTCAACTCCCCTCACTGACAGGACTGGGACACCAGACGAGGATGAGGCAGAGGCATGGGGGGGGGCATTGTCGGTATCGACTCCCCCTGGGGAAGCATCGAGACCGACCTCATGAAGCCGTCTGTATGACTGAGCAGACCGGCGCCTCAAGGGTCGAGCGGCGGGTTCCTCCATCGTCTCCCCGTCTCCTTCTCCCTCCTCTTCCTCCTCCTCTTCCGAGTCCATCTGAGATGACTCGTCTCTTCCCGTCTCCTCACTTTCCATCTTCACATCCTCCTCCTCCTCCTCACCACACAAACCCGCAACGCTCCTAAGTGAAGATCCTGAAGACTTCACATCCTCCTCCTCTTCCTTCTTCGTCTGCACAAGTCGCGTTGAATCTTCTACTTGGCTCATCTCTGCTCTCTTTTCTATCGCACTAGATGCTCTCTGGTCAACTGCAGTCGGAGCGGCCACACTCGACGGCAGAGGCAAACCTGCAGTGAGCACAAGGGGTCGGAGACGACAGTCAAAAAATCGCTGAGTGAAGGGTTCATACACACGTGAGCAACAGCCTCAAGTTACCTTCCGTGTCGGCCATCGACATGTCCACAGAGCCCCCGACAGGCAGGTACAGCACCCACAGTCAAGGTGAACAATTCACACCCGCCACCTCACCGCAAGCCTGCGCTGAGTAACGGTGCACACACCTCCCCGCCTCACACCTACACAGAATTCGCCCCAGAACCTTGTCCAACTCCCCCGACAGAGCGCCGCTCTATAACGCAATCCGATCTGCTGCCGGACTGTTCGCTTCCAGACAGTGCAAGACAAGAGACGGTAACGCCTGGACTGAAAGGTTTCCCAGAGGCACAGAGAGAGCGCCAGGAGGCTCTCTAATCTCTCACTCACCGACAACTAAATCAGGCAATTAACCTATCGACTCACGTGTTCACCACGAAGTGTCACACAGGGATTCGTAACGCCAGCTCCAACGAACCAGTCACATGCGGTGCAGCTTCTTCTTTACGCACGACATGAGTTGAAAATGGAGAATACTATCCTCTTCGACCAGTCTGTGGATAGACGAAGCGCAGGAAATCGATTCTGCTAATCATATGCCCGCTGCTGCTATGTCGCGGACCCTGCACATATATGCGCATGCATGCCCAAACTCACACGCGCGCGCATCGGGCCGGGGCGCACGCAGGCACGTACGGGTGCCAAAACAAATTTCGGGGCTCAAGAACTAATCGGTTCGCACTGAATTCGGCTACGGAGCTCGGATTTTTCTTCCATTTTGTCCCAGCATGTCCCAGCCCGACCCCAGCCACGTGAGCCTTGTCACCCTTGTTTGAGGCAGGAAAGGACATGAAAGGACCTACATGTACGCACATAGTCTATGTTAAGTTCGCCAAAACTCAGTTAGAGAGCATCTTTCGTGGAAAACTGTGTAGTGCAGCCGTCACTTTGTGAATCACTCAACGTTTAAAAGAATTCACTTCAGTTGATTTCCGGCAGACTGAGCCGCGCTCTCTGTCCACAGACAAAAAAGGTAAGGAGATGGGCACAGAATGACCTCTCTCCCAGAAGAAGTGGAAGCGGAGGTAGAGGTTCTGAAGTTCACGTATGAAGACATTCTCTCTTGGAAAGATGACGACCCAGAGTCCCGGTGCATGTTCTTAGAGTTGCGCCCTCGCACCGGCATGGCCGCCGCGCACCAGTTCCTTCAAGTGACCGTTCAAGTCGACTTCTCACAAGTCAGTCGGGGGTTATCCTTTCATCCTTTCCAGCTCAACAGCTAGTTCCTGCCATGGTGTGCTTATTTTTCTTCCGTTCGTTGTGGCTCCCCTGTACATTAAATAAACCATGCAGGCCGACCAGTCGGACCAAATTGAGGATGCCGTCTCCTTCCGAATCACACGCCTGAGGGGATTTGAGGACGACAGGTGGGTCGCACAAAGCAAAAAGAAGAGAAAGAGCTTCAGAGCTTGCTAGACTGAGGAAACAGAAAAGCAAAAGAGGCAAGACTGAGCTGTGGATGAGCGAAGGAATATTTGTTTGCGTTGTTGAAGAGAGGAGGGCTGTGACGGCAAAGCTCAAAAAATAAATTGAAAAAAGCGACAGAAAGGGGCCGAAGAACGAAAGGGGCGACACTGCAAGCGAAATAAAAAGGATTCAATGCAGTGACAATGAAGTAAAAGGTCCCAGAGAAGATGGGGGAGAGGTAATGGATGGGGGTGGCTGCGTGTGAATTCATGTCAAAACGGGCGGACGGGATTGTGAGTGCTCCGTTGCAACTGTGGATAGCAAATTGGTCGCTGATAGACAGATTAGCAAATTGGAATCGGTGTGTGTGTGTGTGTGTGTGTGTGTGTGTCTTGTGTGTGTGTGTGTGTGTGTGTGTCGTGTGTGTGTGTGTGTGTGTCTTTTGTGTGTGTGTGTGTGTGTGTGTGTGTGTGTATGCGTGTGTGTGTGCGTGTGTGTATGCGCGTGTGTATGTGTATGCGTGCGTGTGTGTATGTGTGTGCGTGTGTGTATGTGTATGCGTGTGTGTATGTGTTTGCGTGCATGCGTGTGTGTATGTGTATGTGTATGTGTATGCGTGTGTGTGTATGTGTATGTGTGTGTGTGTGTGTGTGTGTGTGTGTGCTTGCGTGTGTGGGTGGGTTGGTGGGTGTGTGTGTGTGTGTGTGTGTGTGTGTGTGTGTGTGTGTGTGTGTGCTTGCGTGTGTGTGTGGGTTGGTGGGTGTGTGTGTGTGTGTGTGTGTGTGTGTGTTTCTGGGTGCGTGTTGCGCATGGTTAGATAATTGGGTTTTCGTCAAAAGAACAACAAAAACTTGAACACTCCGACTCACTGCCTCGCTTTTCCCCTCTGCGTGTCTTTGTCTATGTTGCTCTGCGTTCCATCTGCGTGGGT
>JAHBMJ010001346.1:0-32322 GCA_018398765.1 Chromera velia
CGATCGGTCGATCGATCGCTCACGTGCACGTCTGCTCTGTCTGTATCTGTTGTATTTTATGTAATACACTTGTCTGTATGTCCCATATATGACATGCTCTTTGCTTTTCTGTCCACTCGCATTCAGTCTCTTTCAGTTCTGCACTTTCTGTATGCATGTTCACGTGTATATTGCAATTTCCCGCATGCAACGCTTCATGCATGTATTGCTGACATGTACAATTCGCTCAACGGCGCTCGATGGCATGCGCGGATCGATTTAGACTGGTATGATGCTGCGCGCGCCGCGCCTCTTCTCTCTGATCCTTAATACCTCCTCTCTGACCCTTAATACCTCATCATGCAGCCAACAATTTTTTTGTCTTGAAATTGTATTGTGGTACATATGTATACTTATAGTATTAAAATAGAACTAGAAATACAACCATTGCACTAGCCTGATAGGGCTGGGAAAAGGTTCATTGAAAAAAGGTTCAAATCTGAAAAAGTGAACCTGTTGAACCTGTTTTGAACCTGTTAAACCTGTTAAACCTGTTTTGAACCTGTTTTGAAGGCCAGACGCGTGGCCACTGGCACAAAGCCGGCCAGGCCCACGCCGCCCGCGGCCCATATAGGTGAAATAAGGAGCCGGAGCCGTGTGCACAGCAACTGTCCCCAGCCGGTTCAATCTATTGTATCAGACAGACGTATGTCAGCATATGTCAGCATCATATGTCAGCATGAAAACTCATACTGACGGTTGCAAAAGTAAAGAAGTACACGTGACTTACCAAGTTTTCCACTTGCAAAGAGACGGCGGTGAGCAGCAGGTCAAAGAGGCGGCGGTGCACGGAGAAGGAGGG
Organism: Chromera velia; assembly: GCA_018398765.1. Taxonomy (NCBI): domain Eukaryota; family Chromeraceae; genus Chromera; species Chromera velia. The sequence goes on from JAHBMJ010001346.1 coordinate 842, forward strand.
GGGGAGCGGGGGCCGCAGGGCAACCGGTGAGCAGATGAAAGAAAGAAAGAAACGCTGTGATGGGCTTATGTTGACTAAATTGTCATAATTGATACGATTATATAAATTTAATTATGACATTTTCCAATTTTTTCAGGCTTTTTTGATTACTATAATTTTCGACTATAAACAGTGAATAACTTGAGACTAGCACCTAATGTGAGCGTAAATATTGATTTAAACTATTTAAAAACACTACTAAAGCATAGATTCTATAAGAAAACGTTCTAAAAATGCATTAAAACCTAATTTAAAGGCATAAAATAACACGAAAAAATGAGGTTTCTATTAATTAAAAGTGAACCTGTTTTTGAACCTGTTTTTGAACCTGATTCAGGTTCATTACTTCGAAGTGAACCTTGAACCTTGAACCTTGAACCTTTTCCTAGCACTAACTAGCCATTACACTGCGGTACGTATACGTACCGGTTAGCCATAAACATATAATTTAAATCAAATCAAGTAGTATTATCTCCAAGTCGTTTACTTAAAAAAAAATTGAAGAATATCACTATTATTATTCATCATCGTTTTCAGCCGATAAATGAGGCTTTTAACCCTGGCTTTATAATGAGCGTTACGACTAGCGCCACTATTAGTTACGGCTAACGCCACTATGAGAGCTCAAATTAGCAGTGTTTGTAAAACTTTATAAGATGTATAGACACTGCTAATTTAAGCTCCTAACTACTCCTAACTCTTTCTAGATCGGCCGGGAGAAATAAGCTTTCATTGCCTTTCAAAATTTGTGGAATTTAGTAGAATTTAGACGAGTAGATTCCACGGTAAATTCCACTAAAATCCACCAAATTCCACTAAATTCCAAGGGTAAATTCCATTAAATTCTTGGGGAGTTTAACCCGGTTTTGTAGGGGATATAATAATTGATCGGAATTTGATTCTATATATAATGAATCAGAGAATAACAGAGACCTATGATCGAATTACATAAAATTTATATGCATATATACTACTAATAATAATACTAGCTGGCATGATACTACTAATTCGGAACCTAAAATAAAGAACTAGATAAACTTTCCGATAAAGAACTCAAAATTTTAGTCAAAATTATATAAGAGCAACAAAATCTAGAACAAAACCTTGCTGGAAGCTAGGCTGGAAGACTAAAACAACCTAGGAAACAACTATTAAAACAGAGGGGAAAAAACTAACAGGCCGGCACCGAGGCAGATCGGCAGGAATGCAGCCTATCTTTATGCAAATTTTAGATTGAAACCCATACCGCGGCATACCGGGAGAAACAAAAGAAGATTACAAAGTGGATTACAAACTGGAGCGTCGCTCCCAAGATTAATTGCCAGTCCATCGCTCTGTGGAGTCCTCGGGTGGGGGGCAACATTCCTTTCTTTGTCAAAGTTCGAACCAGAGATCCTGTTGTACACCTTTCTTTCCCCACTGCAGTCAATGACATCCGCTCCGACCAAGTCATTAATTTAATTAAAGTGAACAAAACAGGCACGCAAGCGAGTAGGCACAGGAAACCACGGATAGTCTAGTTTGTCTTCAATGAGGTCTTACAACGATGGAGGAAGGGCACAGGTCAGACACTGCCTTCTCCCCCTCCGCTTGAATGTCTCTGCATGCCACCGTTGTTCGAATCTTCATCCATTGGCAGGGCCTTGAATCTATCGCGATTCAAGGAGTCTTTGAACTGTCGCAACGATCAGATCGCTGATGTCTGTTGTGCCCGTGTGCTCCTCCTTGCCCATCTCCGTCCCGAGGTATTCGACGTACTTTCCTAATTTGCCAAGAACTTGGCGTGCCGTGTGTGCACGCTTTTTGTTCTTTTTCGAGGCCGACATGATAGTGATCAGAGAAGAAATCTTCTTCGTGAACGGAGACGTCCTTTCCTTCAGGGTCTTTACCCACACGTCTATGGTAGCCTCCCTCGTCACTGGCAGGTCTCTGGGCATTGCCTGCAAAATGAATGTCTCGACTTCGATCTCACCATTGAATAGACCTTCCCGCGTAGACGGGTCACTCAGGGACTCGTCCAGCAAGGTCAGGTGCTGTTCCAGCTCGGACCAAAAGGAACGATACCATGCAAGAGGCTGCTCTGTCGCACGCAGCACATAAGTCTGCGGGTCAATGTCCTTCTTGGGTGCTCCTTTGATGACTGCTCTCAGGGCAGCTTGCCCCGAAGTTTGTGAAGCTGATGACATCCACGCGTCCGTTTTTCGTTTCGACGGCGAAAAAATTTGTTGCTCGACGGTTTACTCAGCTCAGACGCATGCGGAGCAAGGAAGAGAGAGTAGATAGAAGGGTTCTTTGTCTAAAGGGCTCCTGGCATTCCACGCTCCTCATTTTAAACTCTGACAGCCGAAGATCGAACCGAACGTCATGCAATCAGAATTAACTCCCTTCGTGAAGTTATAGCTCTGCGTGCTCATATGCAGTGCTCAGACTGACATGCATGCGTTCCCCATATGTTCCCCATGGCACAGCTATGGCACAGCTGGAGGTCCGACCCGTGCCATGCAGATGAGAGCTGTATTGGGCCGCTATCGCGCGGCGCCGCGGGCAAATTCGACCTCATGCAACATCCCGGCCATGCAGATCTGACAGCGCCGGGATTCGCTAAAGAAATTCTATCACTTCTTCTAGCTTCGCGCCTCACGTCGGATCGATCGTTTTCTCCGCTTCAGGCGCATGCTGTCTTACAGGCTGTCTGTGTTTGTCTGTCCCTCGAAGCATTCATCCTGCGGGCACAGAGAGTCGAGACTGCGAAAGGGAAATTCCGGGACTCGGTGCCGCTGATGTTGGCCGTCTCTTCCCCTGCGGCCGTGCGTGCAGTGTTAGAGACGGGTGCATTGGTGACGACCATTTACTGAGGCTCCGAACCGCCGTGGGAGCTTCTTTGAACTATCTCCTCTTATGTTTACATCAACTTAGACTGGCTGTGCACGTAGAGCGTCTTGGAAGCTGCAATCGAATTACGCTGACATGTTTATCCTGCGGCCGTTTCGTTGCCCGTCTCCTGCATGATCAGCGCATCCAGACTGAATTCTCCAGGAGAAAGTAGCCGACAGGTGGCGGGAGGCGGCAGGGAAGGAGCGAAGATGACGCCGAAGACGGACGTCTGTCAGCGTCTGATGTCCTTTTGCTCTGCAAAGCTCGGGTTGATGGGTGCAGTTGCTGTCAATCGTCGAGACGACTACGAAGAGTCTATCTTTGAGGCGGGGGGACTGCATGTCGAGAACTCCTGCCCTTCTCTGCTCTCTCGTGCAGGAAGATTGCGAGAGCTCCCACAGGTTTTCCACCGCAAGTGGCACAAAAAAGAGCTACGTCTATTGGAGCTCTGCGTGCGTCACAGCCTGATTGTATGGCTGTTGAGAAACCTTCTATCTGAGGGACACGATAAGTCAGAGGCAAACGAAAGGTCTGGTGTACCCACACCCCTCTTGAAGCAAGATAGCGAGTTGTTGGTCTTTGCTTCGAAAGAGCTCGAGGCGCTTGACGCCTGGGTCGACTGGGAGTGGTTGAGAACTAAGGCAAACCAGAAAAGGTATTCTGTGAGCGAGTCGGCAAACGCCGTCTCCGTCTCCTTTCCCGTCGCCACCCCGCCCGAAGAGGCGACGGAATCCGCTTATGAAGATTCCCAAGTGCTTCTTCAAGCCATTGCAGAGAAGTCTGTACGTTGTCTTGTTGACTGTTGGCGTGTTCTCTGCCTTAACAAACTGTTCGAAGTGGCATCGAGAAGGGGCCTTCGCTTTCCTTTTCGGCAGAGAGCGGAGGAGGGGAAAGAGGGTCTCTGGGAATCTGTTGCGGATCTTTTTTCTAGACAGGCACCTCATGCTTGCACTCGGGAAAGAAGAGGGCTGACCGGGAACCGCACGGCTGGAGAGTGCGTTGTAGCGTGCAGACAGCAGTTGCTGCCCTTTCTTCTTCATCAGGAGACTTCAGAAAAGGATGGAAGGCGCAAAACTGGAAGACGAGCAGACGGATTTGGGCCTGAGGAAGACTCCCGTTTACTTGAACTTGCAGACACACGACGCGGGTCCGTTGCGTTTTGTTTCTTTTGGAGATTGTCGGGCAGTTGTGGTGAAGGATGAGTTTTGCTTGCCGTGCACAGATTTGATCAGAGGTGTGCTTCAGAGAGGTGACCTAGTGATGATGAAGGAGCAACATCAAATTGGATGTTTGCTCATGAGTATCTTGCGTCCCTTTTGTCGTTCTGCCTTGGGGTAAATCCAACCGTGCACAACTTCCTCTGCGTCTCCTTCCTTCCATCCTTACTTCCTCTTCTTTCCTCTTTTGGGCTCTTAAGAAGTGCCCTTGCCCCACCCTTTCCCTGTTGCTGTGAGACTCGATACGGATTGTCTTCTCTCTCTCTCTCTCTCTCTCTCTCTCTCTGTGTGTGTGTGTGTGTGTGTGCGCGCGCGCGCGCGCGCGTGCGTGTGCAGGAGAGGGTGGGAGGAGATTGCGCAGGCGATGGGGAACGGGCGCACGGGTGCGATGTGTCTCCGTCGATTTCTTGTTTTGACGCGCGCACATTTTGAGCAGTCGGAGTCTTGTGGTTGGTCTGTTGAAGAGGACAGGGCCTTGCTGAGAGAATGGGACAGGAAAGGGGGGCCTCTGATGGACTTCGCCCTTCTTGTCGAGTCCTTTCCTCCCCGAGTTGTTGGAAGAGGGGGCAGAAGCAGGGGCAGCAGAGAGGCCATGCAGAGACTCTGCGAACTCCAGGTGTGTTCAGAGGAAAAGCTTCGAAAATGAAAAAAAAAAAGAAAAGCTTCTCTGTGAGTCAGGGGGCCTCTCCGTTGTTTTGTTTTTCTTCCCTGCATTTTCTTCATGCAAGGGGCTGGCTGTGCTTTTGTTTTCCTCGTTCAACAGTGCCGCATAATACACTTCGTTCTTTCTTTTGTGTTTGTTGTTTTGGCACAGGAGTTGCGAGCTCAAAAGAGGGAGGCGAGGCCCGATTCTGGAGAGAGAGAGGCTCCCGAGTCGTCGGACTCCGTTTCTGGTTGTTGCACAGAGCAAGGGAACGCTCGAGAAGTTTCGATTGACCGGACCTCCCCGGCCTTGCAAGGCTCCTTTCAAAATGCGGATGGGCGCGAGACCGAAAGTCCCCAAGAGCCCCAAAAGCAACACAGGCGTATGCGTCCGCAGCAGCATGAAGAGGGAGAGCGAGAGGGGGGAAGTGGTTTGTCAAGTAAAGCCCGGGTGGAAAGAAAAACAGCCTCCCCGAATGCAAACTGCGAGCATGCATCCTTACTGACGCACGCCGTAGGGGCTCCCGTCTCCCCCTCCCTTGGCGTGAGGTTTACTCCGGAAGACGACGTCCGTCTCCAGTTGGTAGTGAACGCCTTGGGACTGGATTTTTTGGGGAGTCAGGAAGAGGGAGGGGGAGAGGAGAAGTCCGAAAGGAAAGAACTCCGTCCCCTCAGTCTTCCCTCTTTCCATCCCCTTCAGCAATTGTTTTGGGAGAAAGTCTCGATGCTGGTGTCTTCAGGGAATCGAGTTTTCCCTCCTGAACTGTGTAGAAGAAGGTCCGTACTGTAACTGAGAGATATGACGCAAGCTACAGGCAGAAAGACCAAAGAAGGCAGCCGGACAGACACACAGACTCTCAACGACCCAGCTAATTAAGTATCTAGCGAGATAGACAGCCGAAGAGCCAGAACGACAGAAACCTACAGAGACAGGCAGATATGTGGACAGTCCCCCATACAGCCAGACAGACTGACAGATAGATACATACATAGACCGAGATGCAGACCGCAGACCGCTTTCTGTTCAGCCTCCTTCACTTGGTGATGATGCTCCTCTCTCTCTGCAAATCGAGAGAACCGAGAGAGAGTGGGGGAGGGGGGGGCGTGGGAGAGACCACAAAAGTAGATATGCTGTACAGACTTGATTAGAAGGAGAGAAGAGGAGGAAAGAGGAAAAGAAACAAGTGCTTAAAGCACGCCCTTCAGTAGCCTTCTGAAGCTTTTATTTTCTCTATGTGAAATAAGCAAGAAGGTCGCATGACCTCTTTTTCCTTCATTTGGCTTTTCGTGCCCCCTTTCCGGTCAGGTCTTCAGCTTTGATTTCTTGATTTCCTTTGTCCCTTTCGTTTGCTGCGACTCTTGCTTGTGCAGATTCTACTACCGTCTCCAGACGCGAGAGAATCGGCTTCCCTGGACAGAGAATGAGGTCAAGGCACTCATCGAGAGGGCCGAGCAAAGCGGAACCCATGACGCAAAATCCCTCACAAAAGCCTTGCCGGGAAGATCTGCGCGTCAAATAAGGTGTGCAGTCAAAGCGTTGGGTTTGGATTTCGAGGCAGGATTGGATGGCGACTCTGGAGAGGAGGTGAGGGGGGAGGTGAGTGCCGCGTCTCTTGTGCAGAGGCCGAAATTTGTCAGGTTCAATTCTTCTGCGGGGGGTAGGAGGGTCAAGTGTAGGGGAAAAAGAGTGACAAAAGGAGAAAGAAGTGAGGACGAGAACGGAAAGGGCAGAGGGAGAGGGTCCACAGAATGTGGGGCTTTGAGGAGAAAAAGAAAAAGAAGGGGGACGAAGGAACACTTGCAGAGACAGAGACCGAGACAGGGACAGAGAGGTTCATTTGTGGGGTTGACGGGACTTGTTGTCGATCATGACGAGTCGTCAGAGTCTCATTCCGAGTCTGAAGCTTCTTTTTCTCTCTCTTCTAACTCTTCCGTTTTGTCGGGGGGCAGTTGGAGTGACAGAAGCAGCGTCTCATCAGATTTCCTCTTGTCGTCGGAGGATTCCGATGACTCCTCTTCCAGGAGTCTGTGGAGGATGAGCGCTACCCCCTCGAATAAAAGAAAGAAGTGGTGGCGTTCCCGTTTCCGCTGTTCTTGTTGTGCCGTCCCCCGCCTCCACTTGGGGGGCCCCAAAGACGAGCCAGTCACTGATCCACAGGAGGAAGAGCAAGAGGAGAAGAGGCATGCCTCCCCTCTCTTTGGAGGTGCAAAAACAAGAGGGAGAAACGAAGCAAAATCGTCAGAGAACGAGAGAGACCCTGTGCACCGACGGATTGCACTAACCACTGTCGAAGATGCACACCCATCAGAAGGGATTCCCAAACTCCCTTTTCTTTCCGGCAAACAACCGCAAAATAACCAGCCACGAGCCCGCCAGAGAGACAAATCCTTTCCTCTGGCAGGAGGCCCTGCCGACGTGGCGCTCGAAGAAAATGAGAGGAGCAGCAATGCACTGAAGAAGAAAAGTCCATGGGCGAGTAAACCGACAACCATGAAAGAAGAGAGAAAGGGAGCGCCTGCTAGAGGTCACACCTCCAGCACGCATTCGGCATCCTCATGCCGATCTCAATCCCCTCTTTCTTCTGTTGATCCGTCAAGAATCGCGCGTCTTGCCGGTGCCCCATCAGCCTCCTCCGTTTCCCCTTCGAGAAGCGCCATCAGCTCTCTTGCCTCAGCACCTTCTGCTAGAGATCGTGCCACAGATGTGCCGCTGGGCCGCTTCGTACAGGGCGTGAGGGATTCCTCGAGTTGTCAGAGAGATTCCAAGTTGCCTGCCGTAAAGCCTTGCATCAAAGAAGAAAACCCCAGCCCAACCGTCAAACGAAAAGTGGGCCGGCCTCCCATACCCAAACCGCCGAAGCCTCCGCTCAAACGCCTCCGACGCCTCCCAAAGGCAGAAAACTACAACCCCCTTGCCCCTCCCAGTTCGCACATGATGTCGCTGCCCCCTCAGCCCGTGCAGACGGTCCCGAATCCAAGCAGAGTCGCCTTCAAACCAGTGGCAGCCGCCAAGTCACGACCTGGTCAGAAATTCCGGTAGGTTTAATTTGAGGCGCATGCAACGCCGCATGCAATTTGTCAGCATCGATATCATGGTGGGCTTACAATTAAATGCCCAGTCAAATGCCTGCACGGTGAGTCGGTGACATGCATGCACACACAACAATAAAAATTAGAATAAAAAGATGGTAATGATGCATAATTTTTTTTTTTTCTTTCAAAGTTTATGCATATGCTTACACACAGTACTATGTATATATATGTATATATATATATATATATATATATATATGTACAGTATTTTGAAGCCCTTTTTTAAAAATTTTTCAAGCTAGAAAAAATCATACTGGCACATTAAGTCATAAGTGTTAAATGATTTATTGTGCCTTATTGGACACTGTCGCCGTTTTGTCTTTTAGAGGTCACCCCCTCAAACGGCATTAATTACCCTGCAAAGACCTAAGAATTTAGACTCTATCAGGAATTTAGAGGAATTTAGACAGGAATTTAGAGGAATTTAGAGGAATTTAGCTAAGAATCTAAAAAAAATTAAAGAGAGGATTTTAGGGGAATTTAGCAATTTTTGGATGCCGATTTTTCAGGAGCTATGATGACTAGTATGATGAGTTAGAACTTAACATTAATTAACGGTGCTTATAGACCTAATATAGGTGTATAAGCACCATTAATATCAAGTTCCAAGTCATCATAGTTTATGAAAAATCGACCTCCAAAGTTTAGGGATTTAGAGCTTTAAATTCTTTTAGATTCCTGTCCAAATTCCTCTAAAATCCTCTAAATTCCTGTCTAAATTCCTGTTTAAATTCCTCTAAATTCCTCTCTAAATTCCTAGGTCTTTGCAGGGTAATTTTAATAGTTTTGACTACCGCCGTTTGTACATAGTCCGTTTAAGAGTAACAACTGTTTATCAATCAATAATTTTAGTTACTGACTTTTCAGTAACTCTGTACTAGTGACTTCAGCCTTTTGAAGTTTTTCTACTTCTTTTTAGTTACCGTGAAATCTCGGCCTAAAACACATAATTTCTAGTATAATTCAGCATTAAATCGTGAGTGTATACACATGTTTTACCATAGAGTTCTTCTACTGCTTTCTAGTTACGGTAAGACCTTAGACTTTTTGGCCTAAAAGGCATGTATAATTCAATGGTTTCTTCAGATGTCTAGCTTTAGAGGGTAGGCCCCTGATGAAAATCGATTGGAGACGATCGAGAAAACAACCGTTTAATTCTGACACGTCCTTCTATGTAAAAACCATGTTCTCCTATGTAAAAACCCTACGTCTACTTTTACTACCGTAACTTCTAAAAAGTCTTGAAGTTACTTCTAGTACAGGAGTACAGTAACTTGACCTGTCTGGAAAAATCTAGTTACTCAGGCTCTTTTAAAAAAGTAAATCTTAAATGTATACTATGTAGCCATTTATAATAGGAGATAAGCTTATAGTTGAAGCAGTTATATAAGTGGTGATGTATCTGCATGCATCTGTAGATCTGCATTGAACTAGGGAATGATTGAAATCAATACAAAAACTAATGGGTCTCTATATATATAGACCGAAAAATAAACTGAGTAGCAAACTAGCTAGTGACCATGTTTGATTTGATTTGATTTGATTTGATTTGAGGTAGGGCTTAAGCTCAAATCAAATATCCAGTCAGGGAGGACCTAGTGTTTAAAGACCTATCAAATACGATCAAATATTTGATCAACATGACTTTCAACCTCAAATATAAAGGGTCCGAAAAAACTTTTGCAAGTACCGATCCATCACGCATGCTGATTCAAATGAAAAAACCTAAATCTTAATGGTTTGCTCTAAAAAAAAAAACGTTTTGAGCTGCACTGAAATTGATGTTTCACCCCCTTTTACTTCATGCAGAGGTAAACCGATCAGCTGAACGTTTTCCCGAATAGCTGTGTTGACTTTTCTGGTGCTGGAACATCTTTTACGGCCCTCTTTTTGAGCGTCTGCAAACATTTTATACCCCGTAAAGACATGTTACACAATCTGACAGGGTCAAACGGGAAGAAGGAGACATTTGTTTTTAGAGCCGGGTACACAACGGGGGGGCTGCTGACAGTGCTGGAGGGGGGGCCGCTCCTGCAGGGCCCGGTGGGAGGACCAATTTGAACTTACCAACTCTGGATGCTTAGCTGCCCAGAAACAGGACGGTTCCAACACCAACAGCAATAGCAAACGTGTGCGCGGTTCTCCGTCTCACCCCGTTGTCATCTCTTCGCAACCGAATAGAAGCCCAGGAGCACCCACTCCTGGAAAGCCGAAAAGCCAGAGAAAAAGCTCTCAGTAGCTCCCACCACCGATCGATTCGATTCACATTGAAGAAAGTGATCATGAAGAAGAGGAAAAGGAAGTGCCATAAAGCTGAGTGATTGTCACCTCAATTTTGGTACGTGCTATAACTTTATTGTATTAACAAAAAGTTATATGCAATTTCAAATCTATCAATTTTACGTTCTTAATCTCTATTAGTACTAGAGTGAGTCTCAATGACTAGTGTATATACACTGCCACACAGGCATATTTTTTTTACGGGTTCTTAATCTCTATTAGTACTAGAGTGTGTCTCAGTGACTAGTGTATATACACTGCCACACAGGCATATTTTTTTTACGGAACTGATAAGTTATAATTTTATATATATTTTTTTTAATTTTTGAAACACATATCAGAAATGTTCTGATAACTATTGTCATGAGAAAAATGATCAGAGTGACAGTAAGTCAGTGACTCAGTGAGGAACCCTAAGAGGTTAACCTTAAATCTTACCTCAAATATCAAATATTTGAGGTTGAAGCTCAAATCAAATCAAATCAAATCAAATCAAATATAATCAAATCAAACATGGTCACTAAAACTAGCTAGCAAACCGACTAGCTAGCAAATCGATCGATTACAAAGACTACATTAGAGATCACAAGGCTGTATAATCATATTTGATTAAATATAATCACTTTTCTGAGAAGTTGATTGATTGTGATAACGTCGTGGTAGTACGGTGGCACCTTTCTTTGTTTGAAGACAGAGCAGGTAGAAAGGTTGGCTCGACAATGAAAATAGACAGAGAGAGAATAGGGAGAGCCCCTTTTTACTATACGAGAGTGGCGCCGCGATCAGAACACAGGAGGAGAGCAGCATGCAGGGTGGGAGACAGGGCTGTGGCTGCGACTCAGGGAAAAATTCTGGTAAGGGGGGGAGAGAAGGTGCCGTTACAGAAAAGGATGTGCCAGTTCTGTCGAGGGTGGTTGGGAATCGAGGTGGTGGAAGATGAAATCCATCTGGTGACAGAATGTCCTGTTTTTGACAGAGAGAGAGCAGAGATGTTCAGAAAGATAGAAGAGAAATGGGACAGCAAGATGGAAGAAAGAGCCAGAAAGGCAGCCACAGAAAGAGAAGGGCTCAACAGAGAAGAGGGAAAAAGGGACAACTCGACGCTTTTCTGTTTTCTGTTGAATGAATGTCATGCCGGAGTGGATGAGTTTTTGGGATGGGCGTCATTCAGACGGAGGGTGTTTGAGGAGTGTCCAGGACGGTACGGACACATAGAGGGAGACGCTCTGGCGGCCAGACATGCAGGAATCACCGGAAGGCAGCGGGCGATCGAGAGACTAACAAAAGAATATGAGGAGACAATTGATAACTTAGAGACGACCGAAGGAGCGTTAGGGTGGGGAAGGAGGGAGCCGCAGAAGAAGATTGATAAAGCAAACAAAAAGAGCGAGGAAGCCCAAATCACATACCGTTTCAGATCGATTTTCAGGCCGGAAAGCCAACGCGGATCCAGAGCCGTGGCTCGAACAACGAACAATCATGCAGCAGCGGCCAGGGCAACAGACTCTGGCGGGCCCCAAGGGCGGGGTCTGATACCTCAGCTTAGGCTGGGGAACGCCCCGCCCTGCTAGCTCTGGCGACAGATAGACATAGCGGGAAGGCCCTAGGGCGGAACATATCAATCAATCAATCAATCAATCAATCACATATATATAATGTACATCTAGCAATGTATCTGACATTTTGAATTGGAAGCTGGGACCAAGCCCGACTGACATGTTTAATAACTGTGCTAGTGACTGTGTTCATGTAAACTGCACTAGAAACTGCATCATATGTTGTCGATCAGCTTTCAAAATAGATCAACGAAAGGATCGACTGGTCGACTTCCATGCAAGCAGCGTTTGCAGCAAAACAACCGGATTCACATTGGACTGTCAGCGCTGATCGTGCGAGAAGAAGTTGACCGGAACGAAATTCTCGTTCTTGAAAATTCTTGCTCACGCGATTCATTCACGACATGATTGCAAACTGACTGCTTTGAGTCCTTGCAAGTTGACTCTTGCTTGAAAATCGGATCGAATCAGGATCTTCTGTCGATCTGCATGGATTGATTGATTGTCTCACAAGCATCAGTTAATTCACAGCGACTGTATGCCGATCCATGCATGGGACTGCAAGCCTTACTGAGTGCCATGCAGAATAGTTTGTTTGTTTGAGGAAGTCAGTTTGCACCACTGCGCAAAACGCATTCACAGCCTTGAGGACAAAACAGACTGCTTGAATGACACTCTCACGCAAGGAATCACACACTTAATACAACGCATCCATTTGATGGCGACGAAAAAGAACGGAGGAAGACTTGAATGATTGATTCACATCTCAATCGTGCACGCGCGGCATGCACTTGATTATTGTTGTGTTGCTCTTTGCCTCCCTGTCCCAACGTCCATGTTGTGGTGTATTCCCTCGTCTCCGTTTTTGACATCGCGCATGCATTCTTGCATGCGCTCAGTCTCGAAAAAAAGACAGGCAGGCAAACACACATACATTCATGCTTTGGTCCTCTGTCATGCGCTGCTCTTCATGCACCTGCGTGTTAAAAACACAATATTGATCGTGATCAGCACCCTGGCTCGGGTTTTTTCTGTTTCTCTGCTTTTTCTGCATGGGCTGCCACGCTTCTTCCTTGCGTTTTTTGTTCGACGTCGTGGTGTTTGTTTGCTTGTTTGTGAGCATGGCGTTTAAAAATAAGAACTAGCCAAAGAGCGCTTGGACACACCTCACCACCAGAAGGGGGGAAAAGGAGACACACTGTAAAAACAAACGAACAAATAAACCGAACACCCTTTGATTGATCTCACAGGCATGACAGGAAGGAACACAAAGACATGTGACAATTAAGGCATGAGGAGAAACACGGAGAAAGAAACGAAGAGGTGACCTTCTCCATGAAGTCTTAAGGCAACGGACACAGTCGCCACACCCACAGACAAATAAATGACAGACAAACACCCGACCCCGCCCCCATGTTGCTTGCTGAAGAGAACGATCGATCCTTCGATCCTTCTGATCTTTCATCAGAGCCAGGCTAGGATCAGTCAGGAATGTTGAAAAACAGCAGCGCATCTCACCAGACTCACAACCTCACAAACAAACAAAGAAACAAATGAGCCCTTCTCTTGGGAACACACCATACACACAAATGCATGCACAACAGACACTCACGAATCCAAAAAGGTGAAATCAAGCAAAGATCAAGCGACTGAATCAAGCTCTCTACCTCTGTTGACACCTCTGCACGCTTTGACAACTTACTTGCTCATTTTTCCTCTTTCCCACACACGGGCTTGCTTCCTCTGTCGCACCCACGCTCACACACTCACTTACACTTATGAATACAGAGACAAGGAAGGATATCTGCTTCGTCTCAAGCAGAAAGACAAGACCAGACACAGAAGAAGAAAGCCAGACATGAAAGAAGACGGTGACAAAAGTTGATTGATGGCTGTGTACATCTCTACGTACAGGCACACTCCGGGGGGGAAGGTGCAGACGCGTATACTGAATCTTCATTCGTTCGTGTACAGGCGGAGGCGTAGACGGAAACAGAATCAGAAACACCGGAAGGAGGAAAGCTCTGTGTGTGTGTCTCTAAATGTCTTTACTTTCTTTCATGGCCTCGTCCTTCCTTTTTTTAACATACGCACGCCATGCGATGGCAGGCTGAGTGAGGGTTTTGTATTGATTGGTCTGCAAGTGTCACCCCCCCGACTGGGCGACTCGCGTAGAACGAAAGGAAAGACGCAGACGGACATCACGCACGCACGCATGCGAAACAAACAAAGAGGATCGAAAAAAGCGGTGCCGGTCGGAACCAGACGGAATGCATAGAAGAACGAATTCACTGATCTCTCTCTGCTAAGCAATATTCTCGACGAACAACAGTGAAATAATGGAAAGCCGATCTTTGTTTTGGTTGATAACAAGCAAGGAGAGAAGATATTTTCTTGATCTCCTATGCATTCATAAATGCATGCGGCATAGAGGCACATCATGCCCTCCCTCCCTCCTATCTGATCGGCAGGCACGGTGCTTACAAGATGCCGGCAACTCTAATGAGCGCTCTTCTGAGTGCAACGCTCTTTCACGTTTTCTCTCCAACCTTTTTTGGGTGCCCTTTCTTTCTCTCTTCTTGTCGCCCCTACCTTATCTTCGCTGACAAGAAAAGAGGGCAAGAACACCTTTTTTCCATTTCCTTTGTTTCTCTCACTTTCTTCGTATATCTCAGAGAGACGCAATCCGTCTCCCTGCATGTTGGAAGGATTTTTTTCTTTTTCTCCTTCTCTGAGACTTTCCTCCCCAAAAAACTCGGCCTCCCTCCTCACGCTTTCTCGTATCGGCGCTTCTCCCTTTTTCAGATTCTCGGGCCAGTACAAAAAAACCTTTTGTTAAAGACTACCTGCCCCCAAGCAAATCAAGCCACCCAGCCACACACAACATACACGGACACACACCACACGCACAGATGCAAAAACGCGTGCCCGACAAGCAAAGAGATGGAGAGCTTCATTCGGTCTCTCTCTCACACACAGACACACACAGACAGAGACACACACACATACGCACAGAAACACAGAGGTGTTCAAGGACATGAGAGGGGCTTAGACACTGCGTCTAAAACAAACGACAAAAAATGTGAAAAAACAAAACAAAGGAGTTGGGCTGAGATGAGAAGTACGCGAAGAAGGAAAGGCACGCTGTCCTTCTTTTCTACTGAAACTTGCTGTCAGGTTCGAATGGAAGACGACGTCAGGAACTCTTCTGAGGGGTGAGGACATCCATCAGTCAGAGAGAGAGACAGGAGTCCTCGTTTAGACGAAAGAAAGGAAGCGCGCTGTCATGGAAGGAACAAATGAACCCCCTCTCTCTCACCCCCTGTCTCTCACAGGCAGAGAGGGAAAGAGGGAAAAAAGTCCGCCCCAAGAAAGGAAGGTGACGAGGGAAGGGAGGGAAGAAGAAAGGATGGGAGAACGGAAAGAACGAAAAAACGGGAAAGAATGACGCACGGACAGGAGCAAAGACGGACGGACGGACGAGGGGGGTCCGAGATAGGATAGAAGGGGAAAGAACGAATGAAGCAAAGCTCGGAAAGAAGGCGGGAAAGCAAGCAAGAATATGAATGAATGGAGGAATGAATGAGTGAAGCAAGAAAAGAAGACAGAACGGACGGAATGAGTAAAGGAAAAATTCGCTTAGACTCCACCCCTTTCTCCTTTCCCTTTGTCTCTTTGGATTCAGAGCTGCTTCTCTTGCCGCTCTTCTTCGTTTTGTGCTCTGCCGCGCAGATCCAACAGCACGGAAGGGAATTAAGGGGAGATGATTGGAGCGAGTGAGAAAAAAAACAAAAAAGCGATTCACTGACTGCGTGAACGGACCAAAGAAGCCCGCCCGAAAATTCGGACTCCCATGTCCGACCGATCGACTGATCCACATCGATGCGCCTTCCTTAAATTCACGGTCACCCCCTTGCATCGGCTCTCGCGTGCTCTATCTTTTTCTCTCCGCTTGTGCATGCGTGTATGTGTGCCTGTATGTAACGGGACAAGAAGTCAGGAACTGACCAATCCTGTAACATGTCACACGTACCTTTACTTGCAGTCCATAGGTCAGAGAGATGGGTGACTTGAGACCATCGTAACAAGGAAGGAAGGAAGGCAGGCAGGCAGACAGGACGGAAGACTCCCTGTCTGTCTGTCGATGAGTGTGGAACGACTTTTGGATGAAAAGCAGCGGCGGGCAGCGAAGTCAGCTCGCAGTGACACAGGCTGACTGGTCTGAAGGTGGATTTGAGGGGGGAAGTGAAACGCTAGACTTGTCTGACTACTGATACGATTCGCCGTGGAAGTTCGTTCTCTCTTGTGCATTTTTTCTTTTTCTCCTTCTTTTTCTGGAAACACGTCAGCTGTTCTGTACAAAAACGATTTCTTTCGCCACACGCAATCAATGGAGGGTACTTTGTCTTCTTCGAGGAACGCAGACAGACAGACAGACAGGCAGTCAGAGAAGGCGTGAAGAATAAATCCAGGGGGCTGGCTTTGTTTGACTCCGCGAGTCAGAGCAGAGAAGAAATCGACCTAAAATTGCGCACGCAAACAGATAGATCAGTTGCCCATCCATGCTCTCTCTGCCTCCCTCACCCGGCACGTCAGCCTGCCCCCCCCCTCCCTGCTCTTCCCCCCCCATGCTGAATGAATGAAGGGTACGTCGATACATCCACACGCTACCATCAGGAATTCGTCGGTGGGTCAATGAAAGCCGCACCGAACGAGAGCGCAGAAACGAATAAAGAAGAGAAACAGCAAGAACAAGAAGAAAGAGAACAACAGGAAAGATAGACAGACAAAAAGCAAGCCGACAAGCAAGCAAGTATACGATACAGGTCCCTGGGAACCCCTCCTCCTTTCCTTTCCTTTCCTTTCCTTTCTGCCTTCCCGTAGTCAGGCGCCTCAACTGACACAAAAGAGCGAAAGAGAGGTACCTCGACCGGCAAGGACAAAGAAAAGAAAGGCCCGGACAACGGACGGACGGAGGTTGCATGGAAGGACGGAATCTGTCTTTCTTTCTTTCTTGGGTTCCTTGGAACACATAAAGAGAGAGAGACAAGAATATGTCAGATAGAGTAGATACATCATCAATCGAAGATAGAGGAAGGAACTATTTTGGACGTTTGCGGATAAAGTGCCACACACCCATCAGTCAACCATAAGCGTTACAGGTGCCGTCAGCTCATCGTCAGTCAGTCGGACGGACAGAAAAAAACGCTGCGACACGGAAAAGGGATTGAGAAGAGAAGTGGGGAGACAGAGAGTGGAAGGGAAAGAAAGAAAGAAAGAAAGAAAGAAAGAAAAGAGAGAATTGCAGGACAAAAAAGGAGAAAAAGAGAGGGACCCGTCTGAGAGAGAAAAACGACAGCAAAAAGCAGAGCACAGCAGGCACGAATTGCACTTCACCCCCTGGCCCTGCGTGCTTGCTTGCTTTGCGGTTCCCTCTCCTTCCCCCGCCCCCCCAGAGGGAAGTAATGCATTCAATGCAACAAGATAGAAAGAACACGGAAAGGAAGAAGAAAACAAGGCAACCAAAACATAAAATGGAAAACCCGAATTTGCTTTCCTTCCCCACTGCACTCCATCAATCATGTAGTCGTTGGATCAATCAATCAATCACGCACTCATTCACGCAGCAACCAAATTTTTATTCCACTTGAACCAACCCAACCCCCCTGTCTGTTTGCGCCCATGCCGAAGCCAAGCCAAACCGCACAGCCACCCAACACGCCACACGACTCCTTCAACAGCATTCAACCGTACGTACGAGCATTCAATCAATGCATCGGCCGACCCGACCTGCCGCTAGGCCAACAAGGGGAAGGGGACGATTGCCAACAGAAGCAATCCGCCGCTTTCTTTCTTTCTTTGTCATAAGAACGTATCGAAGCGGCACACCTACGCAAATCAGTCAAAACCGCAATTGAATTCCAGCCAGACACACACACACACACACACACACACAAACAGAAACATGGACTTGCACATGCATACATGAGGAGACAAGACACACACGTATTCATCCGACAGCAACGTGTGCAGCCAAGCAAGCCCAGGGCAGCCCAGCAACAATCCACACATCTGCATGTGATTTTCATCGATTAGGGGAAGAACACAAGCAAGCAAGCAAGCACGCAAACACACAAACAAACAGACAGGTAAGAAGACATGAATGTACGGAAGAAGAAGGGGAGCGGAGGAACGGAGGGAAGGGAGGCAGGGAGGGAAGAGGGGAGAGTCTCAGTTCCCAACCCGCTCCGTCCTGTCCTGTTCCGATGAGGAGAAGTGAGAGGGGGAGTGAGAGAGCTGCACAGAAAGATACAGATAGATAGAGATAGAAAGAGGTAGAGAGGTACAGACAGACAGCCTGCCACTTGCTTGCTCTGTCGTCATTCTTCTTTTCGTTCGTGGACCCTAAACGACTTCTTGAATCTTCCGATTGTCTGTCTTTTTGTATTGTCTTACTTGGTGCGAGGAGAAAGGAAGGCAAGGCAACGAAAAAGACGGAGCACGCATCTACAGAAAATGAGCGGTCCCTTTTGGGCAGTCAGTCGAAGTAGAGAGGGGGAGGCAGAAGAAAGGAGGGGGGCGGAGAAAGAGACATGGGGGAAGGGAGGGACGCAAGAAGAGGGTGAGAGAAAAGGGTCGCAACAGACGAGGAGAAAGATAAAACCTGTAGAAAGTTCCGACAATGAGTCCGTCAAGCAGTTAGTCAGTAAGTCCGATTGGAAGTCAGGATGGAAAGCATGTCATGTCATGTCAAAGAAATTGCCCGGAGGCGTCCATCAAACCAGCTGACATCAGAATCAACAGAGGAATAAATCATCAATGCATGAATGTAGGTGAAAAATCGGCCGCCCTCGATCTTCTCGTTCTTTTCTCTTCTTCCGTCTCAAACCCTAACTAAACAGACTCACTTCTGTCCGCCTACAGCGAGCAAAGTCCTCCTTTTTGCTACCACGGCATCTCTCTTGTCTGTCGGCCCTCTACTCAAACTCAAAATGCATCCATCCAACTAATCGATTCTTTCGTCTCCCCGGCGAGATGGCCCCCTTTCCCCTTTCCCCCATGTCCCCACGCGAATTCGTGTCAGTCATCCTTTGCGATTCATTTTTCTTTCCGGCACCATCTTGAAATTACTAACCAAAGAAATCCGACCGAAGGAAGAAAGAAAGAAAGAAAGAAACAAAGAAACAAACAAAGAAAGAAAGAAAGAAAGCAGCATCTCCATCCATCCAAACGAATGTAAACAACCTTCACACACACCGAACAGAAACAAAACACACCATCCTTTCGAAACAGGCTCGAAAGCAAACCTGAATGGATGAATGACCTCTCTTCTCTACCAACTTGCGTTCTTTCTAGCTCTTTGCTCTATTGCAATTCTTTTCGGATTTCGGAACGAAAGAAAAGTTACAGACGATACAGAAGAGGAAATACAGAATTACAGAAAGAAAGGTAGCGAATTCAGGTGAAAGACAAAAAAAAAACAGGAAGGAAACGGATACTAGCAGTACTCTTTTTTAATGAACGATTGTCAGCAAAAAAAACAAGGCCCGGCCCAGAAGCAGAACAGTGCGACGGCCTTTCAGGCAGAACAAAAAAGAGAGAAGGAAAGAAAGAAGGCAGTGAAAGGCAGAAACCATCGATGGCGATTGTGTGCATGTGCAAGAAAGTTGGGTCAGCGGACCGAGTGAATTAGATGCACGCACGAAGTGTTCCCTCTTTCTTTTTTTCTTTCTCTCATCATTCCAGCGGGGAACAGAGCAGTCAATACAGACCCTGCCCAAATGCCCATGTCCTCATGGAGTCAGAACTAAGAAGGCTCACAAGAACGTTCATTCACGTAAAGAAAGAAAGAAGATCAGTTCAATGGCCACACCACCACACCGTCCACGCTGGTCGGTTTAGGTCAGGTCAGGTTTGTCAATTGTTTTGTTCTCGAATTGGAATTTTTGTTTCAGTGTGAAGGCTTCGAGGCCCGACCGTCCTCCTTGAAAATGAAGGCGAAGGAAGGAAGACACAGGAAGAAGGAAGGAGACAGCAGCGCAGCCGCTCAAAGAGACACGGCAAGAAAATGGACGAACAACTCACACACGAGGGCGACGAACACGCAAACGACGAAACAAAAAAAACAGACACACAGAGAAACGAACGAACAAACGGAAAGGGCGGATAAAGTAGGGACTCCAGAAGAAAGACTGACTGGATTTGC
The DNA here is from genome assembly GCA_018398765.1 of Chromera velia. NCBI lineage: Eukaryota > Chromeraceae > Chromera > Chromera velia. Next base: position 20,749 of record JAHBMJ010001346.1, read on the forward strand.
TCGACAGGTGTACAGGTCAAAGAATGAAGAGAAAAAAAAGGGAAGAAAAGAAAGAAATGACAGAAGGAGAGGAAGAACCGTCGAAAGAAAGAAAGAAAGAAGAATGATATCAGAGTGAGAGAGAGTCATTTGAAGAGAGGAGACAGATAGATTCAGTGAATAAGGTGGGGTGAGGGAGGCATTCAGAAGTAAAGGGTCAGGGTCCAGACGACCCTTTTTGACCCACGACAGGAGAGGAGAGGAGAAAGTCATTCATTGGAGTGGAGAGGGGGACGGAGGGAGGGAGGGGGGGGGAGGAAGTTTATGAACAAGAGGAAGCGAATACAGAAAGAGAAAAAGCCAAAAAGAGGGTCGAAAACTCAGTTGGTACAGGCGTACGTAGTGCATCGCATGAAGGAAACTGGTTTCGTCTCTTCGTTCCTCATCAAGGCAGACCAAGTCGGAGCAGAAAGAAAGAAAGAACGGGAAAATCTCTCTTGACTCCAAAGAGGAAAGAAAAAGCAGTTTGGGCACAGACGGATACAGGGACGTGAGGAGAAATGAGGGGAACTTGTTGTTTTCTTTGCTTGGAGTGAGGAAGGAAATTACTTGTTTTTCTCCTCGTTGTTCGTCCTTTCTTTTCTTTACTTTCTCTCTCCCTTCAACCGGCGAGGACAGGATTTTGTTTGTGTCTTCATCAACGCGCAGACAGTCACCGACCGACATTTTCTCTAGCCCGATCTTGACCGATTGTTACTTGGCTTGCGCCTCTCTCTGATCTGCAGCCCAACTCTGGTTTCTCAGTCACACGCACGAACCTTCCTTGAACATCAGTATTTTTTCGCAGATCGAGCATCAAACCATCCATCCGTCCCTCCCTCCCCGCCTATCAGCAATAGCGCTTGCATACACACTCACCAACACGAACACACTCACTCACTCACTCACTGACTCAATTGACTTGCGAAAGGATTCAGGAGGGGAGACAGGGTGAGAGGAAAGGAACACGCTAGAGGAGAGAGATAGAGGAAGCAGCCTTACGATCGGACGAAACGAGCGCGGACTCTCTGTTTCATCCGGTCACTTCCTCTCTTCTCTTCTTCTTGTCACTGGCTATCTGTCTGTCTTCTCAGTATCTCCATCCCCGCCAATGCCCTCCTTTTCTTTCTTCTCTTTCTCGCATGCTTCTTCTGCGTATTGATTGTTTATTTGATTGATTGGTCTACCAGGTTAGTCAGGTCATCTATGAGAGAGACTGCACAGTCAGTCATCGTCAGGTAGAGAGAACTCCACCCACCCACCCCTCCAATCAATGCACACACACGCCTGAGAAAGAAAGGAAGATCCCTCCTCCCTTCCTTCCTTCCTTTCTCTGATAGACAATCTTACTTTTGCCTGTCTTCCTCCCTGTCTTCCTTCTCCTTACATCTGACTTCCACCCGGCTTGGGTGGGCGAAAAGGGAAGAAAGCTCTTCCTTCTGTCTGCCTGTCGAGCGTACGGGCGGACGAGATCACACTCTTCCCTTTCCCCCCTTCTCTCTCTTTCTCTCTCTCTGTCCAGGTAGCGCTACCTCTTTCCTTCTCCTCGTTTTATTCCACTTCGGTCAGTCAGCAGCCGCATCACAGTAACCCCTCGCTGCTAAGAATAAGAACAGAAAAAGGAGTGAGAAGAAGAGGTAGGAGAGAGCCCCGAAAGAGCGACCTTTGTCCCTTATTCGGCGCTCTCTTCATTCGTTCCCCTTTCTCCCTCCTTCCCTCTGTGCAAAACAGCACTCTCTGTTCAAGGCTGAATGAACGATTCGACTGTCACAATGACAGAGAGACAGGCAGACATGTACAAGTACACACGCCTGTTGTATCAAATTCTTCCGATTCGATGCAGAGCGTGAGCATGAATCCGGCAGCAGCCCACCCGTTCCCCAGCAACATCTCATCATCTTGGTCGTTTTCTTTTGATCATACACTCAGCGCATCCCACGGTCACTCACCTCTTCTTGAATCATTCACTCAACCACTTATTCATTTTTCCTGAACCTTCTTTCTTCCTTCTCTTTTTCCTTTACTCTCTCACTCGATGCCTGCAGATCTCCTATCGTCCGGCCTCATTTGAGGGATTTCACTCACGTTCTTTCCCTTTCCCTGTTCCTTCTCGTCCCTCGGTCTTCTCGGTTGTCTTGTAATCGGTCCTCCCCGTCCCTGGCCTTTTGTTTGCTGTCATTCGTGCTCTGCTTGTTTCTTTCTTTCTTGCTTGCTTCTTCTCTTGTTCTGTTCTTCTTTTTGTCTCTCTTTGGAAGTCGTGGGCGGATGGATTCAGGAGTCGGTCTTGTGCTTGAAGCGACTTCGGGTGAAGGCAACCCGCAGCGATCTGTCCTTGAGGCGCGTGCCGTGCACTCTCATGACACACTCGATCGCTTCAGAGGGACTGCCCACGGTCAGCTGCGCCATCCAGTTCTTTCCTTGTTCAGGATTCTTCACGATCTGCACACAGTCACACAACGCACGTTTGTGCAAAGAGAAAATGACGGCTAAGAATACAGACAAAAGAGTCAAAGAACGGGATCTGCAGAAGATATCAGAGGAAGTGAGTGAAAACACCTTTGCTGCTTGACTGCGCGGAACCAAGAAAGCAGCGCTATCTTGAGGGGTCGCTCACACAAGAAAAAAGATGGTTTCAGAAAAAGATTGCTCGACTGACCGTCAGCAAGCGCACGTCGGCAAACTCCTGGAAGAGCTCGCGAAGTTCGTGCTCTGCATGTGAGTCAGTCATTGACACAGAGAAAGAAGGGGAAGAGAGAAAAGAAAGCGCGTCAGGGAAGGACTACCGCAATCGCATATGCACGGAAGGGACCCCAATCGAATTTGGATGCCAAGTTCCCGTCAGGAGGTTGCAGAAGCAAAAGGGGGCCCATGGGTGGGGCGTCTGGGGGGCAGAAGCACAGTTAGACAAATCAAAGTTCCCGGTTCTCAAGTTTACCATTTAAAAGAAATACCTACGTACTACAGAGAGCGAATCTACCCACAGGACAGCCAAACGAACATGCAGGGAAATTCGATCCTTCCGAGCAGGCCTGCCGAGCAGGACAGGACAGGAAGGACAGACGGACCTTTCACCTCTGGAGAAACGTTCGCGACGAAGAGCGCGTTGCTTGGACGGCAGCAATTGCGAGCAAATCGCTTCCGGCACTCCGGACCCTCCTGAAAAATCGAACGCACACGGGCATATGGATGGATTTCTCTATGTCTGTCTTGGTCTGAGCAAGAAAGAAGTCGGCAAGAGATTTTCTAACGAAGGGAAAACGAAAAAGAACAAGCAAAAGAAGAAAACAAAATCTGCCACTACCCTCCCCTTTCTTCCCTTTCCTCCTGCCCCGTCAGTCTCGGGATACTCCAGCACATGTTCTCTCACACACTCTCACACACACTCACACAGACACACACAGAGAGAGGGGGGTCTCTCCTGTCTTCGCACTAACTGACCGCGTATCTCTGCTCGTCTGTGTTGAAGTGGAGGACCTCGAACGGTTCACCCCTCTCCCCGTCCTCCCCGTCTTCGCTGAGGGTCAGACAGAATTCTGCTCCCGTGTTTCCTCGTCCCCGCCCCCCCTCCATCGGATCCCCCCTGCATCCATACATACAGACGCACATGCATCATGCAGAAGCTTTTTTTCCCCTCACATACATGAAGACCGACATACACATACCAGAGACAGGCAGGGCAAGAGAAAAACGGCGAGATGCTCTTTCTGTCTGTGCGCCTGCACACGAGCAATAAGCCTATCTGTCTACCTGTCTGCCGAGTTGATCCCCCACCCCACCCCCACCCCACACGCACGACTTCCAGAAAAGAGCACCGTAAAAGAGTGTGTGTACTAGGAAGAGAAGGAAAGGAAAGCGTGTGGACTGACTGTTCCGATGTATCAATCAAGACCGTCACTGGGCGGGCAAGTCAATTTCACACAAGACGACAAAGAAAAAAAACAAAAAGGACGCCTGACGTACCACCAGGTTGATCCGATTTCCTTCTCGCTGGAGAAGAGAACTTGGATCCGCCTCTCTCCAATTCCCATGTCGTTGGCGTAGAAGTAGGCGAGTGAGGCGAAGAAGTGTTCCGCATACCTGCAAGCAAGCAAACAAGCAACAGACACACAGAGCAGGCAAAACACGCGCATGTCCATCATCGTCACACCGCTACACACAGTCGACTTTCTGGAGGGAATGAGAGAGAAAGGCGGGGTCTCGGGAACCATCTTTTACGCGGAGCGAGGAGGCGACTTCCTGTATAATCCCTTGAAAACCACATGAATGAAACAGAGGCGGAAAGAGAGGGAGGACGTGGAAGGAAGAAGAAAAAGGAGAAGAGGGGCCAAAGCAGTTGTCGAGCGGTATAGAGAAGAGGCGAGCGGGAGCTGATGTCACCTAGCTCGGATGGAAAGGAGATCTGGCTCTCTCTCTCTCGTCTTGTTTTGCGATAAGTCTCAATTCCTTTCTTGACTAGGAACTGACTGACTCGACAAACACCGCCGCCTCCTGCTTGGACCCCCTGTTGGTGGGGGTTTCTCTGGTCTTCACCGTCACCCGTCGGACGATCCCGAACACACTGAAGAGGTTGAACACCATCCGAGGTGCTGTGCGGTCTTGGGGCAGACCATACACCACAATCACCCGTGTCCTCGCCTCGTTCACAGAGTGGGCACCTGCATCCAACAGCTCCTTCGGGAAAGGAAGAACGAAACTCAGGTCGTCTCCTGGAGTCTCGTCTGTCTTAACTGCGCTGTCTCCTTCTCTCTCTGCTGCTGCCTCCGCTGCTGCGGCAGCGGTGGCAGAGGAGAAAGGCCACGAGACGCAGGAGGCGGAGACTTCAGTCTCTCTGTCCCCCGAGGGCCTTCGGGGTCCCCTCTGTTGCTGAGGGGGGGTGGTTGTTGTCGAGACCGTCGGGGCACGGGGGGGCACTCTCTGGGGAGGTCCCGGAAGAGTCGAGGTGCTGAACCCCAGACCAGATGTCCCCGTGCTCATGGAGGAGAAACGAGAATCGAACGACGCCGACGGGTTCTGTGGACTCGCCTGAGAGGAGTAAGGAGTGACCCCCATGCTCTGTGCGGCAGCCATCTGCTGTTCCTGATCGGACAGAGAAGCAGAAAGGCTCGACAGGTCGAGGAAAGAGTCGGAGGTGTAGGGTGCGAAGGAAGCGGCAGAAGGCGGGGGGGTGCCGGAGAAAGTAGGGATTCTGCCCAGGTCCCTTGAGAGGGACAGAGACCCCATGGGGGGAACTCCCCTTTCCACTTCAGCAGGAGAGACTGCATGACGCGCTGGCGCAACAGTCAAATTGGAGACAGCGGATGTGGGACGTGACATGTGTCGCTCGCCTGCTGGTGCCTGAAGACCCCTACCCGTATCCTCCGGAACAGGAGAAGCTGAGACGTACGGGAGAACGCGCGATGCGAACATATCCTGCGCGGAGAAAAAACAGGGAAGGAAAAAGATGTGGATCTATCGAAGAGGCAGCAGGACAGAGAGGTGGACAAAGAAAAGGAGAGGAGCAAAGGGGAACGCCCTCCGACCGACCGACTGGCTGACCGTTTTCTGTTGTTCCTGCTGCAGCGCTCTGTGGAGAGAGAGCACTTCATGCTGAGACAGAAGCGCGAGCTCTCGGGAAGAGATGGCCCTCGCAGGCAGCCCAAACTGGTCCATGGGCGACTGGGGTTGTTGCATCCCCCCGATTCCGCTGTGAGACCTGCCTTGAATGCCACCTCCGAGATCCCAACAAGGGGAGGGCATAGAGAATGGGGAGGGGACAGGTGTTCCTGCCCCACCACCAGTCCACATTGCCTCCTGCGACTGGGAGTGCATTGGCATTGTTGACATGGCGGGCCCTCCTCCAAGGAAGGGGAAGGGAAAGGAGAAACTTCCCGCGTGGGTGGAGGAGGCAGACCCAGGGGGCGGGGGAGGAAGCGTTGAGGGGGAAAACTGTGGCTGCTGAGACACTGGTTCGCACGGTGTTGGCGGAGGGGGGGGTCTGGGTGGGTGGGGTGGAGGCGGTTGTTGCGGTCGGATAAGGGAGGGATGCATCGTTGCTGCCGGCACGCGGGACGGCAGCTGTGCATGTCGTCGGGAAGATTCGTCCATGCGATCTGTGGCCTGAATGAAACCAGCAGGTGGAAAGGAAGCGGAACAAGCAGATGGAAGTGTGAGTGCAGGAGGAGGGGGGAGGAACGGGGACTGTCCGTCAGTCATGGATGCAATGCCCTCGAGAGACTGCTGCTGCTGTTGTTGCATGGAGAGGTATCCTTCTGCATTGCCAGTACTGATCTGCTGAGCGTCAGCAGAAGAGTGTGGCTGCATCTGGGGGGGCAGCATGCTCTTGAGAGCAAGCAGGATGGCATCGAGGGATAGGTTCTGCTGGGGAGTGCAAGAGGAGGAACGGTATGCGGGTGCGGAAGCAGAGCGGATGTCAGGCTGCTGGTGTGGGTCTGGAGACAGGAAAGTTCCTGAGGTGGTGTCGGCAGGAGGGGGAGGGGTGAAGCACGAAGCCCCACCTGGGGCCGTAGCGGAAAGCTGCGGCTGTCCGCTCGTGTCATTGCGAAGCAAATCTGCACCCCCGCCCTGTCCCTGTCCCCTCTCGTTGAAGGCCAGTGACCCTTTCGAAGGATTCACGTAGACGTTCTGTTCGAGTGGGGGGCAGACTGTGGGGGCTCCTTCAGATGCCGTGGTGGGAGTCCCGAAACGGACCTGCGATTCGCACGAGACCGTCACACGAGGAAAGAGACGAAGAGGCAGAGTGAAGCCGTGAGAGTCAAACAAAGTTCTTTTTCAACAGCAAATTGGTTACAAAGACAAAGAGACACGATGACTGAATGGCAGAGAGACAGGGACACGGGCAGGCTGACACAAAGACAGACTGGCACAGTATGGCAAAGAGAAAGACTGACTGAAAAAAGGAAAACCAGAAAACCAACTTCTTCAACAAAGCAAAGGAAGCCAGTCTAAAGAAGCCAAACAGACAGACCCTGAGGCGGTTGCAGCCAAAGTACATCATGCGACCGTCCAAGGTGGACACGGCACTCTGCGCCTCCTCGGTCCGGCTGAATTCCACTACTGCATCCAGACTTCCTTTGCCCAACGCCACCGATGCAGTGTCTGTTTGTTGCTTGACGATCGACAGTCTCTCCACTGTGCCAAACCGACAGAAAAGGTCCAGCAGCAGAGGCAGACCCACAGGGTACACCAGCGTCTTCACAGTCACTAAAACCACAGGACTAGGGCTGGCTGTCTCGGCCCCCTCGTCTCCCTCCTCAGTCGGATCCCTCTTTTGCGTTTGTGTCAGCGGCGCCACCTTCCCGAACTCCATTTCTGCATCAGTGCATGAGGAAGGCCGAGGGTCAGACATGGGACAGACAAAGTGGCAAACCAGTGGGCATAAAGAGAAAAACACAAGGCAGACACGAGCGCGCGAAGACACAAAATGCAGACTGAGGGCATACAAGCACAATGCAGAATGAAAGGCACATGAAGTTCTTTTGAACAGTAAGGCAGACAGGCAGGCAGAGAGAGAGGTAAACGGGCAGGCATGTGCGGGGACAGACAAAAAGAAAGACAAGACAGACCAGCTGAAGACCGCAAAAGTGCTTGCTGCCATAACGTGTGCGAGGGAAAAAACCACTTTTGCCGTTGTGTGTCCTTTCAACCACCTAACGAGAAGAAAGTCAGGCAAGAAAAAGATCTGAATGATGAGTCTTAACGCAATCATCCACCCAATCAGCCCAAAGCTCTCGTTACGCAGAAAGCACCCCGCCAACAGACAGATGAATGAACCTCTAAAACAAATTTTGGATACAAATGGCCTTCCTTACTTGTAGTTTCTTGCAGTCCAGCAGCACCGAGGAAAAAGGGGGTCTGGAAAATGAGATTCATCTAGTGGGGAAAAGTCTGAGCAAACATCTTTGGTCGATCGTCGGAAGGAAAAGAGGCGGAGAAAGAGTTGAGGTCCACAAAGGTGCTAGCGGCAACCTGGTGACCTGGGTAGTTGGAAAGGAAGTACAGCTCGAATTAATTGCTTGATCTCATGCACCACAAACAAGCAATACAGTCGATGTTTTGGATACCTCACTGCTGCTGAGAACGCCTGTACTAAAAGTGCTGTTTTCCGAGGAATGTTTCCAACGTCCCAAGGAAACAGCACGAAATCCCGCTTAGTCTTCCGCATTTCTGAGGATTTCGTCAAGGAGACGCCCCTGAATTTGAGGCGATTTGAGGCGAAGTGTATCGCGCGGGCCGAGGAGACGCCCGTGCGGGCCGCGGCTCCGTCATGCATGCGGCCTGATTCGCAGCAGAGTCGTCGCAGAGCGAGCCGGTGGCCCCGAAAGGTCGTCTTTTGGGCAGACTGCGCACGACCATGCAGTCGAATTAACAGGTGCGTGCACCATCTCAGGAACGCACTCTCCCTCCACCCACATGCAGGATACGCCGTCTCCGGACATGCATGCCGTCTCCCCCGACTCCGGGGTGCTCCAGGATGCTCCAGCATACTCCAACCAATTTAACCATATTTAACCATCTTCTGAACTTCTCTGCGTGAGACTCTCGGCGCCCTTCCGCAATTAAAGATCAAGCAAGAAGTCGTTTAAGGGATGTGATGGGTTTTTTTTTCTGGACACCAGATGAAGAAGGCACGCGCTGAAGACGGCGCAGCCGCCCAGAAGAAAGCAAAAAAGCAGAAAACCAGAGAAGCTCAGCCCGTTGAAGGACAGGAGGGAAGCGCAAGCTCAGCTTTGTCAAGTTCGAAGCCTGCAGTTCCCGAATCTGTCCCTGGTCACACGATTGACACTGACCCCTACCTCCTTGCTGAGGCAGACTACTTGAAGACTGAAACGAAATGGAGAAACAAACAACGGACACTGGTCTTCTGTTCTCGGGGTGTCAGCCACCGACAGAGACACCTGATGTCCAACCTTCGTGAACTCATGCCGCATCACAAAGTGGAAGCGAAATGGGAGAAAAAACAAACAGTCAGGGACATCAACGAGATCTGTGAAATGAAACTGTCAGTCTCTCTCCTCCCCCCCCCACCTCGCGTCACCCATTACAGCTTCATCTTTTGTAGAAGCATACAACGCACCTGTGCTTTGCCCCTTTCTGCCTCCTCCTTGCAGATGCAACAACTGTATTTTTCTGGAGTCACGGAAGGGAAAGGAATTGTACATGTGGGTCTCCAGAATTCCTCACGGACCTTCGGCAAAATTTCAAATTTTGAACAGTCAGTAAGAAAGACTCAAACTCTTTGCATTCCGTGAACCAGCCCCTCAGGTGGTGCACATTTGCAGAGACTTCCTCGGTCAGGAAGGAAAGAACGAAACGCACCGGCAAGGTACCTGAGCCAAAACGAGGCACGCTTTCAGTGACTGACTGAATTGCACAGATGGATGTGTTCTCTGCTCTCCTTCTCTCCTCTGCTTCTTACCCTTCCTGACGTTTCTTTCTCTTCATTTCGCGTTTCTGCCTTTCGCCTCCTCTGAGGTCCCCTTCTCTTCTTCATAATGCCTTTGTCGCAACGCTACCATTTCTGTCTGTCTGCAGTTCACACGATGGAGGAGTTGAAGATGACCGGAAACTGCTTGCGTGGTTCCCGCCCTCTGTTGACTTTCGACAAGCCCTTCGACGAACTCCCAGAGCTCCGCCTTCTCCGAGAACTCTTCACGCAGGCATTCGGGACACCCCGCAGCCATCCCAAGCCCGCGCCCTTTCACGACCACGTTTTCTCGTTCCTCTATCTGGATGGAAAGATCTGGTTCAGACACTATCAGATTTCTCCGCAGACGGAGGACGACAGGGGTGATCCGAAGAGACAGCTCCTCACGGAGATAGGCCCACGATTCGTCATGGACCCCATCAAGATTTTTGAGGGATCCTTTGGAGGCGAGACCCTGTACAAGAACGAGGACTACCTCACCCCCCCTCAGATGCGGCAGGCAGCTGCGTCAAAGTACGGCAGCAAGTACGAGGCGAGGGTCAATCAAGTGATGAGTCGACAGGTCAGCAGCAGCACCAGACAGAAAGAGAGAGCTCTCCATCTGCGTGTCTATCCGGCTTCACAGACACCTCTGTGTGTCTCTTTGATGTGTGTTGAGGGTTGTGGGCGGTCCGGACAAAAACGGTTTACCTGTCTGCCCTGCGTTTTATTTCTTTCTTTGGCTTCATCTCCACCTTTCTCTGCTGTTCAATTTACCTTCCCCATTACTTCCTCACTCTTTGGTGCCCTCTCCTCTCGCATGGCCCTTCTCCTCTCGCATGAGAGAAAAAAAAGAAAATTAGTCTGCCTGCTCTACTCCCCTCCTCTTCTGTCAGCCTGTGTTTTCTTCCCCGTGTTTATATATATATATATATATATACTTATATATATATATATATATATATATATATGTGTGTGTGTGTGTGTGTGTGTGTGTGTGTGATGAGTGTGTGTCTATGTGTATGTGTATGTGTGTGTGTGTGTGTGTGTGCAGCGTCACCTCAAGGAGAACGAGCCCACACCCGACCAGCTGGCAGACCTCGCCGTGTTTGCTGGCGATGACGACTACGACGATGAATGAATGTTTCAGGGAGGATGTAAAAAGAGAGTACGCCTTCTGTCTTATCATCTGTTGATTGTTTTCTTAATCCATAGACTGGTACTTGGCTTTTGGTTGCTTGGAAGGCTTCTCTTTCTCTTCGGATCGGATCGAGATTTCGACCGAGAAGATGTCAGTCTGGCTCTAACTCTGGAAGAGAACTTTCCGGTGTGACTGTTCTGTTTCCTTTTCCATCTCTTTTTTGCGTACAGAAGAAGAGTCGCGTTAGCAGCATCCAAACGGGGTCTCGTGCCCATCCATGCTGCGGGGAAAGTCCCCGTGCCTTTCGACAGAGAGTGTCGGCACAAGTGTGCGAACCTCTCCGACGCTTCCGCGTTTCCCCTGAGAGGCTTTCGGGCCGAGAAGGGGTGCGGGCGAGGAGAGCTGCTTGCACTGGACGGAATGCGATTCTTTCAGCGTCCGTCCTCCTCTGTGAGATTATGCGACAGTCGGCAATCCGTACAGGCTCTTGTCGGCAACTCAATGGGGCTTACTCTCTCTCTGTGCGCTGATTCAGATAGAAAATGTTGAGACAACCAGTCGAAGCAGGAAGTAAGGCAGGAAGTGACATTGACTATACATATTAATTACTTATAATCACTGTGCTTGGTCTGCTAAAAAGAAAAAACTGTGGTTCTATAAAATGAAGCTATATGTAGGATAATTCTAGGCCTGGATTCTATATAAATATATGTATTATACTTCAATTATATATATATATATATATATATATATATCGTAATGTTCCAGAAGCATGCTGCTCCTGTTTTTTTACTTGTCGATGCGCACTTCTTTTCTCTCTTTCCATTTGGTAAGGGGCGCATGCCGAGCGAATTGATTTTTAAGCGCGTAAGTCCCCATCCGGATCCTTAAATACTGCGCGCGCCATCATTGTTTCGGCTCGCTTCACGCATGATATTCATCTTTCCATGCGCTTCTCTCTCTTTGACTGATCCCGGCTCGCCTCTCCTGTCAGTGATTGCACATTGAGTGA